>OZ018318.1:200088243-200350743 GCA_963969495.1 Ceratothoa steindachneri | reverse complement strand
TCTTAGTCACTTTTCAAATTCTTTCGTTCAAAATTCGCATTTTTTTTTTTGGGGGGGGGGGGAATGTATATCATTTTTTTGCAAAGCTTATGCACTTTTCTCGTAGCGCTTTGTCACTCTGCAGATCTACTTTCCCTGTCCTTGACGAGATCCATTTCGATATGATTCGGCACCTACATCCACACTCTACTCTCTTCTTACTTGATTTGCACCGCCCTATAGTTCTCGCCGGCTGTTTGAGTAAGTTGCTGGAAAAATGGTGTTGGAGCGCCTAAACTGGTTCCTAGAAACCAATCACCTTCTCTCTCCATTTCAATGTGCTTCTGCAAAGGTCATCGTACCCTTGACCTACTAGTACGTTTCGAGGGCTCGGTCTGGAAAGCTTTCTCATTAAAGCACTGAGTTCTGGCCATATTTTTCGATATCGAGAAAGCCTACGACACAACATGGAGAAACCGCATCTTGAAGCAGCTATACGTCTGGGGGATGAAAGGCCTTTTACCGTCACTTATTCAGAGCTTTTTAGCATCTCGATCCTTCAAGGTACGTGTTGGAGACGCATACTCTGACCTGCAACTCCAAGAGGAGGGAGTTCCTCAGGGTAGTGTTCTAAGTGTCTTATGTTTTATAATTGCCATCAATGATATTATTTCGTCTCTCTTAGACGGTGTATCGGCAACTCTGTTTGTCGATGATTTAGTACTATACTGTTCCTCACCTCGCATTCCATCAGCAGCGCGTCGATGCCGTCTCCAAAAGAGCACAACTTAAGGGATTCCGCTTTCCCACGAACAAAACCAAGGCAATGTATTTCCACCGGGGCAGCGGAGTTCTTGTCCCGCCAAACATTGTGGACATTATACACAGCCCTCGTCCAATCCAAATTGGATTATGGCTGTCTAATTTACTCATCGGCTTGCCCTTCAGCCCTTAAAATGCTGAACTCCATTCAAAACCTCGGAGTTCGCCTTTCCAGTGAAGCCTTCCGTACTTCTCCGTCAACAACCTTTACTGTGAGAGTTGGGTACTCCGTTTGCCCTACCATAGACTTCAAATCTGCATGCGATACCTCTGCCGAGTACAGCAAGCCCCTGCATCATAGATCTACAGATGCGTATATGCTGCCGAATCAACGGTGGCATATTATAAGTTGCTATCTTTACCCCGCCCCTTGAACCTTCGCATAGATCATCTCTCTAACCTGGGTGCTCCAAGGGTCCTTACCCTTATATCCTTGCTAACCTCTAGTTGGCGTACTCCTCTCCCCACAGTATGTACCAGCATGTGAAGCCTGGAGAAGTCTTCCATGAACCCTCGAATCAGTAAGAGCCTGTTCTTAGAGCATTCGACCTCACACAAACAATGCTGCCCATTATACACGGATGGCTCTAAGTCGGATGGTGGCCTGGGCGCCGCAGCCATCTACCCAGGAGGAGAAGTCCTAACTTTATCTTTGCCGCCAGCAGTATCCATTTTTACCGCTAAACTTTCAGCAATCCTTTTAGCCTATAGACTCATCAAAATTTTACCTTTTAGTGATTTTGTCATTTTTTTCCAACTCTAGGAGTGTCTTACAGTCAACTAAATCTTTTAATGCGTCCCATCCCCTAGTCACAGAAATTTGCAACTGGCTGATCCAAAATGGGTCCCGATATAGAATTATTTTTTGCTGAGTCCCTGGGCATGTGGGAGGCCTGGGCAACGAAAGGGCTGATCGGCTGGCCCGATCAGAACACGGCTCTGCCTTTTAGGAACTACTTTCCTTAAATAAGAAAGTATATTTTCCAACTGTGGCAGAATGAACGGGATGACTGTTCATCATCCAAATTATACAAAATTAAAAATTCTATTCACCCTTAGCCCTCGAGCCGTCATAGAATGAGGTCGTTGGAGGTGGCCCTTTGCCGAGTTCGCATTGGCCACACGAGACTTACACACGGCCATCTTGTTTCGGGTGGTGTCCATATCAGCCCTTGCTGTCGTTTTTGCGGTGGGACCAATCGGTTGCCCACCTTTTATTGGATTGCACGCATTTCACCATTCTCCGGGTGTCCTGTTTCCCGACGCTTTTAACTATTCCTCAACACACCCGTCTTCGATTCATATTGGCAGAAGAATATTTGAACCATTTGTTCTTTAAATTTTGGCACAAAGTGGTCTCTTCCACCTTTTATAGATTATTTGCCTCGTTTTATCTTGGCTGCCATATAGAATCCACTTGGATTGGGCTGCAACCCACTGGTTCCTTACCTTAAACCTTATGCACTTTTTTATGGTCTAATTATTTTTTTTGGCAACATGACTAGCACATAGTGAAAATTAAGATAATGCAAAATTGTATACATTCGTGGAAAAATTTTCTTAGATAAAGTTAATTTGTGAACAAAACCACCATTGATTTTTATATTAGGTTGAGGAATAAGTTCTTGCGGTTAGGCTACTTCTCTTAACAGCGTAGACTATTAGGCTTTTGCTTAGGCTACGCCTTGAAGTTGAGTAATAAGTCATTGCGGTTTATTTAAAAGTTGTGTTAATTTAATTTTTGTTCTGTACCCTCAAAATGGAATGTCAAGTTGAAAGAAAGGCGCATTTTCGACACTTGTTATTTATTTTCAATCGAGATGGGAACAATGCAAACGCAGCCAAAGCTCGTCGTGATATTTGTGCTGTGTACGGAGAAAGTGCTTTATCAGAAAGGACAGCTCAATGGTGCTTTTCACGTTTCAAAAACGGGTCATTTCAATCTTAATAACGAAGAACGTTCTGGTCGCCGCGTTAAGTTGGATGAAGATCGATTGAACGACCTTGTTCTTGAAAATTCTCGTCAATCGACTAGAGAATTTGGCTATACAATTGGCGTGTGATAAACAAAAAAACTGTAGTGAATCATTTTCATTCGATGGGGAAAGTTAAAAAACTCGGTGCATGGGTTCCGCACGCTTTGAGCGAAAGCAACAAACCAACGCTCCACGATTGCCGCAGGTTTGCTTGCTCGTCACAAGGCTACTCGTGGATATAAGGATAGATTTCTTCACCGTATCATCACTGGCGATGAAAAGTTGTGTGTTTATGTCAACATGAACCATCGGAAACAATGGCTTAGCCCCAATAAAAAAATACCCGCGATTAAAGCAAAGACTTCATCCACGAAAAACGATGTGTGTGTGGTGAGATTGTTAAAGCATCATTCTTATGAGCTCCTTGCGAACAACGAGATTGTTAATGCTGAACTCTACGTTCAATAAATGTATCGACTCGCCTAAGCTATTCGTGAAAAGCGACCTCATCAACGTTATGGAGTCCTTCTGCAACACGACAATGCTCGTCCTCACATTGCCAATATGACAAAAGACGCCATGCAAACGCCTAATTGGGAAATCCTGCCGCATCCTCCATATTAGCTAGACTTGCCTCCATCGGATTCCCATCTGTTCCGATCGCTCTCCAACAATTTGCGCGGCGTTTCGTTCAATACTGATGTGGCATTAAGAACCTGGCTAGACGAATTCTTCGTGTCAAAATCCAGAGATTTTTATTGTAGAGGCATCGAAAAACTATTTGGACGTTGGGAAGTCGTAAATAACAACGGAGAATACATTATTGATTAAATTGCATATTGTTATCAATTAAAAATTAATTTTTTTCTAAAATTGTTAATGGTAATGAATAAATTTGATAAAACTGCAAGAACCTATTCCATAACCCATTATCATTTTATTGCAAATTTTGATAGTATATATTTTGTTTTAGCAACATTACTAGAACATAGTGAAAATTATGATAATGCAAAATTTTATACATTCTTGGAAATTCTCCGTAGCTATATAAAGTTGATTTGTGAACAAAACGAAAAACTATACCATGAAATTTTAAATATTTGCTAAAAAAACATAAAAAAAACGGCGCCTGAGAATTGGTTTATATTTTTAGCATCATTCGAATATAGATTGAACTAAATTCCAGGGCATTCAGAGCACCACTATCCACCTAACACCCCATTTTCCAACCGAGAACAAAACCTATAGTTGACCTTGTCCGAAAAATATGTTTTAGTCCACCATTAACACAAATTTTAATGGAACTAAAAAAAACTGATTTCAAATAAATAAACCATATGTACATCATTTGCTCGTGAATTGAGTTCGAATGCTTAATTTTTAGTAATTCTATAGTCACTTATATGATATAAAGTTTTAAGGGGAAGGGGGCTTCTGAAAGAACCCCCTGGAATAAAAGGGCTTTTAATGAGCTTTAACTTTATATGATAATCTAATGTAGTAAAAAGTTGAAAAAATGAATGTGGTATCCCCTTAAATCAACCATTTACGTCGACAGATAATATTGAAGTGATTCTTCCTTCATCCAGCACAGAAAAAGTATCTGCTAACGGAGGTAACATCAAAAGACTCCATCTAAACCAGAGGTCTCCGAACTACGGCCTGCGGGCCAGATCCGACCCACGAGGCCAGATCATCCGGCCCGCCGCGCCATGTGCCACGAATGAGTTAAATATACTTGTGAATTGTAACTTTGCATAAAATTATTATTCTTCTAAAACTTTTTTGATAGAATATTCGATTTGTAAAATTCTAAACACTTATAGGTATTATTGGAGCTCAGCGATTTGCAAGCAAATGACTTGTTGAAAGAGAAACACATATAAGGAAAACTTGTTGAATTTTATCGCTGCTTAACTGATGAGTTTTCAAAGTTGAAGAAATCTGCCTCTAGTATGGAATCAATGTTTGGAACAACTTGATGTCTGTCAACAAATTTTATCAATAATGAATTATGTGAAGTCAGCAGATCAAACTAGGCTGACTGATGAATATTTGAAAGCAATTATCTTGATTGGATGCAGCAATTACAAAACAAACATTGATGATAATCTTAAAAGCTAAAGGCCAGTTTCACAAATCACACTAACCTTTTTTGCTGCTTAGTTTGTGAGACTCAGATATGTGCGCACTGGGTGTGATAATACTATATTATTGCTGACGACGCCTTCTTTGATAACTTTTTGGTAAATAAATATGTTTGTTGTCTTTTTATTTTGTGTATTGGTAAATAAATATGTTGGTTGTTTTTATTTTTTGTGTATTCACTATATTGTATTGAAAAAAATGGTTATGCGGCCCACGCTGGTTATTCTCTGTTATCTGGCCCACTGTGAAAAAAGTTTGGCGACCCCTGATCTAAACGAATAAAATTGTCAGAATTCGCGTTGGCATGCGACCGCACTGGTGTGTCTGATCGAGCTGCAGCTTTAATAACAAGTTCAATCCTTAAGGACTTATCGTCAGTTGAAGGCAAAGAACTTCTGTAGTAGGTGAGAGGTCAAAAGTTAGAAGAGAGCGTGTCAACGAACGTACTGCACTACAGCAAGAAATTAGATCGGATAACCCATTATATTCTATTTATTTTGGTAGTAGAAAAGATAGCACATTTGTTGTTGAGACGATGGAGGGAACTCATCACAAGAAGATAATGGAAGAGCACATCTCTATGATAGAAGAACCTGGCTCAGAATACATTGGACACCTGACACTGAAGACAGGTTCGGCAAAAGCTATATGCGACGCAATATTCTCGTACCTAGAAGCAGATGACATCGCAACTGATGAACTCGTTGCTGTGGGATGCGATGGAACGGCAGTGAATACAGAAACAAAAGGAGGTGTGATCAGAATGTTACAAGAAAATCTTAATAGACCATTTAATTGGTTTATTTGCCAGCTCCATGCAAATGAACTCCCATTGCGCCATCTCATCAACAATTTGGATGGGAAAACAACGGGGCCTCGTGGATTTGTCGGACTTATAGGGAAACAACTGGATAAATGTGAGACTCTATAAGTGTTGTTGAATTCGAGCCAATTCCGACTAATTTGCCGTCTGCTGACAAAGGAAATCTGAGCACCGATAAAAAGTATGTTTGATATCCTATCTATCTCACAAGGTAAATGTTCTGCTGAAATGGCTGGTAAGTCCTGGAAAAATGTTGCATGCACGATGGCTTACAACGACAAATCGGATACTTCGGAAATCTGAGCACCGATAAAAAGTATGTTTGATATCCTATCTATCTCACAAGGTAAATGTTCTGCTGAAATGGCTGGTAAGTCCTGGAAAAATGTCGTATGCACGATGGCTTACAACGACAAATCGGATACTTCGATTATATGTTTCGACTTCCGACCCCTCTGACGCGCTGAAATCCATTGTCTTGTTCATCATGAAGGTGTATACACCATGCTGGTTTGAAATAAAAGCTAACTCTTCTTTGCAAGATGGAGCACTCAACCTTTTCAAGACAGTGCAATCACTGCAAGGGTTTAACAAATCGATTAAATATATAGTTACCCCAGTGATTCAAAGGAATGCTTATTTTGCACACGCGAAAAATATTCTTCTCTGTATGCTGCAAGATGAAAGAAATCATATCCGGGAACTCGCATGGAGAAGAATTATGAAAGCACGAAAATATTATAAAGGGAAATCGATGCGCACTTTCAAGATCATAGACATACTTTGAAGCTGACCACTACATTCACTTAATTAATTGGCAGCAGACCGTTGTGACCGAACCTCCGCTGACGAGGACGCTATCTGATGATCAGCTTGAAGAATTAGTTCTTCCGAAGTTTCCTTGTCACACACAAATGGTTGAGAGATGCATCAAATTTGTCACAGAAACGTCTCAAGGAGTTTGTGAAGACAAACGGGATGGCTATATAAGGAGTAGAATTAAGTCCAGGAGAAAAACTACCCTGATTTAATACCAAGAAGGACTTCGTAATGAAAGGTAATAACACTACAAAAATCTAACTATATTGAATAATAGTGAAAATTTAAATATTCGACCGTTAATTGTTCATCTTCTTCAATTTCAGAGCGATGAGGATAAAAATCTATAGGTTGCATGGAAACAAACGGAAGGGAGGAAAACTTATCGAGTAGTTAATAATTATTTTTATTCAATAAAATGGAAGTAGAAGTATTGATTGTAAAGTTTTATGGAAATATATTTTTAGTTTTTTGGAAATAATATACCCTGTATAGAACATAAATGTTGATGTAACAACTTGAAGTTTGAAGACAAATAGATAGAATTTTCCGACATTTTTTTCTCCAAAATTTCAGTTGCGTTGAGGAATTTTTTTTAATAGTTTTTACGCACAGTCCTTATTTAAGCTCAGTGTGCTGAAAGAAAGGAGAAGAGACCAAGCTTGGGCCGGATGGGGCGCTGAGTCCCGTCAGCACGGCGGCCAGGAAGGCAAATCGCCGCGCCCCTTACGGGATTGCGTTGAGGAACCTGAAAATATTAATTTAGAAGTCTGAAATTTCAACACAATAGTTTTCGATGTTGGGTCCATCAAAAACCCAGAGTGGAAAAATGAATTTCAAATATCTTTGCAAAACCACCCTTTTTTATCCATCCTAGTGGCTACACTTAACACGGCACAAATACTTCGCAGCGAGCGCCAAGGGACGTTTGCAATACATCTTCACTTAACGGAAAGATTCTCATGCAAAGGTGTGGAAGAGAGTCAAAAGGATTCGGGGCGAGTTCACACAGGATCCTTTTCCATTCCTCCAGGAGAACGGGGCCGCAATCATGTACCGCGCTTCCGTGGTGGAGTGCTTTCTTCACATTTTTCTAGCCGGGATGTTGCTGAAGGCCGCCGACTGACTTAACCTCCAGATTCGGAGAACCCTTTAACTTCGTAGCTGGGCGCGACTTTGCCGCCGGATCTGGTGCAACTACGACTTTGCGACGCTATTTTCCTCCCCGCCCAGTGCGACTTGCGACTGCCACTTTTTTTTCCCGGTGCTACTCCGCTAAATTACAAAGTAAACTTAAGCGCGATAATAGTCACATGCTTTTATAAGGCAGAAAAACACATTTATTATTATTTTTACTTTTTAGTTAAAACACAGCCTAAACTAATATCTACAGGTCATCCTCCTCCTCCTCCTCCAGGAGATCCATGTTCCCTTTGAGGAACACAAGCTCCTCAAAGTTTACCTCATCCAGGGAGGACCTCTTGGCCCTGGGGACGTCCGCGGCCGTGCTGAATAGCCTTTCCACAGTGACAGAGCTGGGGAGGGGGGTATTGTACTTAATGAATAAGTCCACCCACATCTCAATGTGCTGGTAGGGGGAGAGGGACCAGTCCAGCTCGCCTATAGAGGGCACCCACTCCTCCATGGACTTCTTCAGGACCTCCCTCACATCCTGCTGCTGGTTGGCCGGGCCTCTAGCAAACAGCTTGTTGAAGAGGCGGGCGTTCAAGTCCTAGGGTTCCTGCACTTCTGGCTGGCCTGGCTGACGCTGCTGCTGTTCATCCTCCCTGGGCTTGATGACGGCCCTTAGCTCCTTGGTGATCGTGTCCCTGATCTCCTCCACCTTGTCAGGGGCAATGCTCTCCAGGGCCTTGAGGGTGAGGTTGGGGTGGACGGCTGTGGCCATAAGGAGATCGCCATCTTCAAAGAGGTGGCCAAACCTCTTTTCATAGCCCCTGGGGAGGGCCTGGCATACACCAGGTCGCCATTCTGGTTCTGCACCTCCATGCTGGCCTTCATCAATTTAGAGTGACAAACTTTTTTTTGGTACGTTTAGGTAGTTTCATGTAACGTCAGTCTCATATAATGAGAATAATTTAATTTATTGTAAAAGGAAAGTTAAAAATCAGATAAAAAATAAAGTGAGCTGTTACCAACTCAAATTTGACATTGTTAGCCAAATCGGGCTTTAAAACTGGCTTAAAACAGCCATGACAATTTCTTTCAAAAAAGTCTTTGTTCTTGTCTAAGGTCGCGGAAAATTGGCGGTGCGACTTTGCTTAGTTCGACTTTTTCAAAACTTTTGCGACTTCGAAATGCATAGTGCGGCAAAGTCGCCACTCGTTGCCCCAACGCCCAGTGAATTGCATTTGCCTCTAGCTTCATGCGCGGATACTTCTTACCCTTGGTCCGGATGATGTCCCGTATCCCATGCCTCGACACCTAGGTGAGCGATACATGGCATTTCTGCTAAATTTGTTCAATAGGATCTGGGTAGAGGGTATCCCCCCAGACTCCTGCCTAATGGCAATTGTGTTATATTTTCGTAATTCAGGGAGAAATCACTGCCCCGGCCGGTTTCCGGACAATTTCTCTAACCTACCTGTACAAGATGATGGAGAAATTATTAAATGTTAGATTAACATTTTTTGTATAGTGCGGGTCATTTGTCTTCTAAACTGCGGCTTTTGCAAATTCCTCTCCACCTCCGATGCTCTGCATTGACTGGATAATGTTATCTGTGAGATTTACTTTCGTAGAAAGCACTACATCAGGTGCCTCCCAATTTTTATATGCGAGTTCTTGCGAGATCGCTGATTCCAAGTACGGGTGTGCTAAACCGTCTCCTTCCTAATAGGGCAGGAAGAGGGCGTCTGGCAGGGAAGTGTTCTCAGTGTCGTACTCTTTGTAATTGCATCAATGGGATCACCTCTGTGCTGCCCTAAGATGGTCTCGCTACCCTCTACGTCTATGAGCTTTCGATCTCATTTGGTGCGGCATAGATGCCAACTCAGGAGCGTCGACTTCAAGAATAATTCAACCGCATCTTTCGCTATGCTGAAACCCGCAAGTTTTGGTTTTCTTTGACCAAAACTAAGGTAGTGCACTTATATCGCCGTCCATGGCTTCACACCGACCTGGACTTCTTCTTAAACGGGCTTTGCCTGCGAGTGGTGGACTCTCACCTTTTCCTTGGTCTTGTGTTTGACCGACGTCTAACCTGACAGGTCCATATTCGTAGGCTTAGGGTCTATTGTCCCGAGTCATCGACATTCTTTGTTTCGGGACGTTCAGCATCTGGGAGGGCTACCGCTTTCCTGTTTTATCGTTCTTTTTTTCCTTTTTATTTTTTTTTGGGGGGGCTCAAAGCTTGATTACGAATGTATGTTTTACGCAGCCAAGCGTGAATTGTGTGGAATGGAGGGGATTAAAGACCTTGTTCTGGTAGGGAGGGGATAAAAGATCTGGTGTCATTAAAGAGGGGATTAATGTCTTTGTTCGGCAAGGACGAGATAAAAAAAAACAGTGCCACGGTAAGGAAGGAATTAAAGACATTGTCCCGGTAGGAAGGGGAATTGTGCCCTTTGCTAGCTGCGTACTCATATACAGCCCCCAAGTGCAACCAAAGCAAGTGAGTTAGACGCTAGGTTGTAAAAAGGTTCTTATGTGACCTTGGATTAGGTTGAGGGACTAGCCAATCCATTCCACCATAAGACGGCCTATGTTTTCCTATATGCCATGTTTGCACATTCTACCTCTTCCACTCTAGGTTGTGAAGATGCTCCCTTATAATAATACCATAAAATTGTGCGACTCTGAATCAAGTTGAGGGAGATTTCTCTACAATATACCTAATTAAAATAAATTCTAAATTTAAAGTTATATTAATTTGAATTTTTAGCATTAAAAAAAATAAAAACTATATTTTTTTTTATGTCCTATGGTTTGGCAACAAACATTCACTGGACGGTGATGAGGTTAAAGAATAAAGAATTCAAACATTATAGGCAGCTGCCTTAATAGACTGCCTGGATTTAGGATTAAAATATCCTGAATATGAAACTAAAATCCCTCTCTATTCCTGCTCGAGAGCGGAACCTTCAACGAACGCATTAGGAATTTTCTTATGATTGCCGCAGTTGGAAGTAATCTAGTTTATGAGAGAAAGAGAGAGAGAGCTGCTCACCTGGCAACAATCCCGGGCTTCATGCATTCGACTAAGCTTCCTCAAAGGCGTTGTTAAACACAAGAATGCCATCCTTTGGTACTTGGAATTCAGCTCCAGCACAAAAAACGTTTTAGATAGTTCAAAAGCCTTCGCCCCGAAGGAAAGAGCCTTCTCAAAATCTTGTAAGTAGCAAAACGCAAAACTTAATCCACAGTAAACCTGCCAAATAAACGACGATTAACTCAATTAGTGATATGCAGAAGAGGAATTAATTTAGTATGACAATTCATATTTTGACCATAAGGCTAACGAGAACTGTATTCACCTGCAGCTCTAAAGAAGTATCATGAATAACCCGAGAGACCTTTAAAGCCAATTCGTAATGTTCCAAGGCCTTACAGAAGGCCGAATAAACAGTGTAAATGTTTCCAAGTGTGTAATGAACATTGCCTGTGACTCTGCTTTGGTCGCATTGATTGTAGAGTGAGTGACGGCAGTAAGACAAGGCCTTTTCTAAGTTTCCCAATCGCTCGTTGCCACGGGCTAGGGTTAGATAAGCTTCTGCCCGAAGCATTGGTGAATCCAGTTCATTGGCGATGTCTAGTTGTTGAAACCCGTAATCAAGCAGCTCTCTGTAAAATAGGAGGGTTATTCCACTCATAATAAGGTTTGGGATGAGTTTAAATCCTAAGTTCTAAACTAGAATGATAGTATTCAAAAGGAATACTAAAGTTTTATTTAGCTGAATTATAGTTTGGAAATGGTCTGGTGGAAGTTCGCTATTTACCGTGTATAGAAGAAATAATTTTTTTTTTAAATAATTAAAATTATTTTACTATCCAATAATTTATTTAACTTAGTTTAGTTTATGGTTCAGCAATTTCATATTTTTGTTAATTTCCAAATTAATGTATACAATTTTTGTTTTTGCAACGAAGACAAGGAAAATACTCAATTTTGCAAAATTCTTTAACGTATTTATTCAGTAAATGCAACCATGGTCGAGTCACCGACATTCACCCAACAAAGTGAAAGTAAACTTACTTGTCTCAATCTCAATATGGGTACATTGCCAATAACTACAATATGTAACACTTCACACTACATAAGTTGCTCCGAGTAGTGATAAAAGTCCATTAAAAGTGACGTTGTACGGGTCGTTTAAGTAAGAGCCGTTGCTCCATGGTTTTACACCCGATGTTTACAACCCCTCCTGCAGCCCATCACTTTTTTCTACAGCCACTACGCGAAACGATATATTTTTTAATGGCATTCTTAGAGTATGAGCCTAATGAAAGCAAGATTTTTTTTTACATTGAGCGGACTGAAAGAAAATGAGAGAATGATAATAGAGTGCCTTTGTAAAAAGATTTTTCTTTTTTTTTAGAGAGCTCATCTGGCGACTGCCTACTTGGGCATTAGTCGCCGTATTAAAACTGGCCTAGTTTTAGGCTACTTTAAAATAAAATTAAAGAGACGAAAAAAACACCCCAAATCGGGGAAAGGAAGCAAGCTAGTGCGTCGGGGGGAGGTTGCCCCGGCGCAGGAGCGTGCAACCTAAAGGGAAAAAAACAAATGCAAAAAAACAAAACAAAACAAAAAAAAAACAAACACTGCTTAAATAATAGGGAGAAGGCCAGCCTCCCCCCAAAAGTCAACAAGTCCACCAGTCAAAGTGCACGCACTCATCCCGAGTACAAGGGACAGGCGGTAGCGACCCCGCCCATCCCGGTACCGGGACAGGTAACGTGCGCGAAGATCACCCAGACTGGGACATTCGACAAGAATGTGCCGAACAGTCTGGAGGACGATGCAGTCGTCACAATAGGCCGCATGCGAGTGCTCCATCAGATAGCAATGCGTCACACGAGTGTGTCCGATTCGGAGATAACAGAAAGCAACCTGAAGCCGTCGCGGCATTGGGGGATAGGTCCATGGAAACAGTCGTGGCACAATGGCACGCAACTTTAAGTTCCCTTAGACCGTCTCCCATCTTATTTGCGAAGCAGTCCGAAGAGCTGTCCGTATTCCTGCCATGTAGTAGGTGTGAGGAAGAGCGAAACGCGAGCTCAGGGGTGAGGGAACATTGTCCCCTCCGCCCTTAGCCTCGATCCGGGACGGTTGGCTGAGAAGAAGGTCAGCATCTACCCTGTGAAATTAGAGGCTGACCAGAGAAAGTTGTTGGAGGTTGTATGAAAATCGAGGAAACAGCGGGGAAACTCAAGTGTCTGAAGGAATGAGAAGAGGCTAAGCTAGGGTCAGACGGGGTCCCGTCAGCACGGCGGCCAGAATGGCAAATCGCTGCGCCCCTTACAGGGCTAATTGAGGGGGCGTGGATTCGCTTCTCTTAATCTGAACGCATGGCGTAGCTTATTGGATCAAAGGGTAACTGCGTGTGTTCTCTACTAAATTGCTGGGCGGAGCTTGTGTGTGAATCAAGAGAGTATCTGACTTTGGGAACGTAGCCGTGCTTTATTAACCAACATTCATAGGATGATTGATTTTGTCTCACAGGTCAGATCAGATACCGTTTTATGTGTACACAGCTGTTTCCAACGACTTTGTTATCTCTGTGGCCAGAGTTTCGGCTCGCATCTGTTTCCTCATGAATGTATGTTTATACGTTAGCGTGGGAGCCCAACGAATTCACTTGCCTTCTTACAAAATACTCAAACTTGCAAGGCAAAAGCTAGAGAGACAGTGTGGGCGGAGTTTTGGAATTCAATCTCATTTCTGTTCTCTTAATTTTTCGTCAAGTTCTGTGAGCAGAGCAATCGTTCACTTTATTAAGAATCCTCCGTCTTGTATTTTTGGTAATTTATTGGAGATCATAGTATGCAGAGCGGAATGTGAAAGTTACATATATTGATGCCTTCTATTGGAAAAGAATAGTCACATTGATTCGCCTCCGCTTTCTTCCATCCAATCATGGAGTTCCCCAATTTTAGCCTTAATGCGTTTAAGCTGGGTTAGTTATTATTCCATGTGTAGATTGTATTCAAATACTTCATTAAATTCAATAGGCTCCAGTTCCTGACATTTGAGAATTATTTTTATTTTATATTAATTCAATCATTTATTTAATTAAATTGCCAATCAGATTAATATAAATTTATATTTCGTTTCATCTAATTCATATTGATACTTATCTATTCTTTTTTGCCATTACATAAAATAATTTAATATATCCCATTTCTCATTTTAAATTATTATTTCGGTGATTTTATTAGGTGAACTCTATTCATAATCGCAGGTGTTTCCTTCGTTGTTTTCTATTGTAGCGTGGCGAGATTGCAAACGGATGGCTTGCAATCTCATATCGACTGAGTATTTTTTTTAGGACTCACAATAGCTGAGGCGACTAGGCCGCGGGGAAGATGCTCGCAGCACAATCGTTTCTTTCTTTATTTTTCATCGACCTCCCTTCGACAGCCCTTTATTTACAATAGTACTTAGACCCTGGATTGGTTCGAGCGTTAGGTATCAAATAACGTTTCCAAGTTGGCATTCGTTTTTGTTTTTTTAATACGCTTCGTTTCTAGGACGATGGCTGTGTAGCCTGGCAAGATTGCAAGTGGGTGGGTCCTAAGTTAGCCGAATCATTTATGGACTCATAATGGCCGAGTCGACTAAGCCGCACATACACTGATCCCAGACACGTTAAGACCATAGTCCATCTATAAGTTCACAGAATTTTCAAGATATTTATCTCCAAGTACAGCTCAGGTTGTCTGTTTCAGAGATTTTATGCTCGAGATTATTTTTTTCGTTTAAAAACTAGTTGATCTGGTCATCTTTGTAAGTTTTTTGTTAGTTTTCTTTAGACCCGTGGCTACTCTAATGATAGGTATGATAGATGCATCTTCCAGCCTACATTTTCGGTTTATATTGTGGGACAAGGATTGAGGCATTTTAATACTTCTCCCGTTTTGTTCTGTTAAAGCCAACGTCATTTGGGAAACTGACTTCTATAACAAGTGTATCTTGTTTCACTTAGCACAAAACACAATATCTGGTTTGATGTTCGAGTATTCTCTGTAGGTGGCTGTGTTTGTGATTATAAAATACTTTTAAACTATTATTATGTGGATGTGACCCAAAAGATCAATAACAGGGTAAACAATGGACTCTAAGAATTGAGCTGACCCTATTTAAGGTCATTAGAGAGTGAAAAAGATGTCCACTAAAGAGAGTGAAAAAGATGTCCACTAAAATACCCGCAAAAAATCATGGCAATTACATATTTACCCATGAGTTGGACCTTTTCGTTCACCTAAAATTTCCTCTCAATCCCGAAATGGACGATTTCAAACTATCAGATGCCTAATTTGGAGCGACACTCGAGTCTGCGACATTTACAAAAAATTTACTGCCGAGATGTACTTTTTTTTTGTCTTCCTAATGGCGTAATGGGGGTTGCATCCGAGATGTACTTTTTCGTCCTCAGTGACATAATGTGGAGTCAATGGCGGAGCCAGGATAAAAATGGAGGGGGGGGGGGAGAGGTAACCTGAATTCCTCCCTCTGAGGAGTCAGCAAAGGGTATTAAACAGTAATAATGGTTATCTTACACAACATTGATAATAAATAACTGTATCTTACACGAGAGTGAGCACTAACTCTATCAAATTCGATTTTTTTTCTCCACACATCAGAAAATTATGATTTGCAGTTTTTAAACGTCAGCTAAAGTATAATACTGAATTTAATCATTTGTTTTTTAGATTTACCTGTTTTTATATATGTATCATACGAGTATAAGGTTCATTTGATCCCAACGGCAAATATATATATATATATATATATATATATATATATATATATATATATATATATTATATTATTACATAACTCTTTCTGAATGGGAGAATAAAAATATGGCTTAAAAAAGGAATATAAACATAAATGGGTCTGAAAATTGGAGGGGAGGGGGGCTTTAGCTCCCTAGCCCCATAGGTGGGGAGTATTCAAATACAATGTATTTAAATACTTTTGCAAATACTTTACTGATAATAAGTTTATATAGCTAAGAACGTGTAATGCATGTTTTAACTTGTCGCAACTTGTATGACACAAACGGTTGAGTGCGTGAGCCGGCGAGGGAAGATTGCTTGCATCAGTTCAAATTCAGTTAACAGATAGTCACATTTGTGTTCGTTTGTATAGTGAGAGCGCTCAGCGTTATTTCAACTTCTGCATGGCAACTTCAGCTTCTTCGAAAGTGTGAAATGGAGAGATTAGACAATAATAAAGAAGAGGAAGATAAAGAATAATTTTAATTATAGTCATCCTTTACTAGATGGTAAATCTTTTAGAGTGAAATCTTCCGACGGAAAAAAAGTGAAGTGTGTATGTACTCGTACATCATGCAATGGTGAAATCTCTGCGGTGAGCAATGCTATTCCAATCTACGCATTCATTTGAAGGTAAGAATTTATTAAAGCTAATTATATCATACTTAATTGAATTGACAAGTTTCACTATTTATTATTTTTAAAAAATGGCAAAATTGCTAGTAGCTAACGATAATGTTAATTAGTGTAGGTCTACCATGCACGAACCTACCTGCTTGCTTTTGCAATACCTTTATTTATAGTATATGCTGATTGAATTTAACGTGAAACAAATGTCATTCAATTATCTGATCATGTACATTTATCAACAGAGAAAGCATCCTGCTTTGGTGCAAAAAGCGGATAACTACGTGACAGCTCAAAGAAAAGATTCCAAAAGAAAATGTTCAGTATTAGACGATGATCCTTCATGCAGCGTTGTTAAAGTAAAGACATTACCGGAGTGTTTTGTGGTGAATACTAAGGTCAAACAATCTGTTGTTGATAAGCTGATTGCATATTTTATCATCAAGGTGTGCATCCCATATCAACTATGGAGCAACGAGCTTTTGTTAGATTAATTAAAGGTGAGTTCTGAGTTACAAATGTTGTTTACAATTATAGTATTAGTAGTAGAGGTTAAACTCTTATAACGCCCGAATACTAAATCGTTCGGATCATTGGTCCCTACGTAGTCTATATAACGAACTTAAATAAAAAAAGACATATACAAACAGCAGAGGTTAATATATTGTAATAATTTCATGAGAATCCACATACATATATTCTTAAAGCGCGCTATCATTTACTTGAAGATATTATTGACTAAATTTTTCAGGAATGATGAGTACAATTATTGATCGATTATATGTAGTTATTAGATCAATTCCTATAACGATGTATTTTATTATAGTAGCAATACCTGCATATCATTATGTCAAAACTAGTATGCCCGCCCGTCAAAAATGTAGGAAATAAAGCTTGATAATGTATATATTCTTAACAATAGTGAAAGTCAATCTTTTACTATGTGATTCTGTCGTGGTATAGGAAGGACCGAGTGATGGCTGGAGTTCTTACGTATGGGTTGTTTATGTACTCCAAAACTCCTGGATTACGTTTTATCTCTAAGAGTGCTATATTTTTTATTATTATTATCGTTATCCGATTATTTCTTCTTTAATCTTTGAGGGTTCCTAGTGCCTTGCTTAGCGTTTCGACGATTGAATAAAAATTTGTTAAAAAAAAACAAACTTTAATTAACACAAAAAAACATGAACCAACGAAATTTGACGCCTTAACTGCACAAAAATGACTTCGATAAATTTAAGTGAGGCTTTCTAAAATGACATACTTGAAATTATAGTGCTGGTTGACCTACAGCTCACTTTAAATATAAAAAAAATGCAAACGGACTTTACTAAAACGGATACCGGGGTTTAAATATCTTTGTAGCTTCCTACTAGAATCGGGTTCGAGTCTGACCTTGAACTCAATGGTTACGTCACCTCAAGAATGTTGTTGCCTGGATGACGCGTGTCGCTTGTCCAGATGTGTTCGTACGGGGGAAATATCTATAAAGCTTAGGAGGCCTTTGGCACGTGTTGCAGATGGAGAAACTCTTGTCTTTGTTAGGAAATGATCTCACCACGGGGCAGTGAAAGAATGTTTTTTCTTCTCTTCGGATTACTTTGGGGAATAATTCGCACTGGCTAGCGATGAGCCAATGTGGGGAATCCTTTGACTCATTGAAGGGCTGAAGGGAGTTCACTCGGGGGTCTTCATCAAGGGCGAGGACTATATCGGTGCTTTGGGATGCACCAGGATAGAGGGGTTTCTCTGACAAGAGTAAGTTGAACTTGTTTCTTAAATCAAGTTAACTCAAGTTCGGTGTGACCACCAGGAATTGGCTCGAGGATAAGCTTCTTCTTAGTTCCGGTATTCCTCAAGGGCGAGGACTATCTCGGTGCTTTGGAATACCCTCGGATAGGGGGGTTTCTCTGACGAGACTATGTTTAACTTGATCAAGTTAACTTAAAGTTCAGTGTGACCACTAGGAACTGGTTCGAGGATGAGCTTCTTCTTAGTTCTGGTATTCCTCATGGTGAGGACAATCTCGGTGTTTTGGGATACACCAGGATAGCGGGGTTTCTCTGACGAGACTAAATTGAACTTGATTCTTAAATCAAGTTAACTTAAAGTTCGGTGTAACCACCAGGGGGACTTCGTCGCCTTGTTGACTGACGTAATCTACCACGTTTTTCCAAAGATATTTGCTTTTATAATCGTACGTCGTCACCCCACTGGGGTAGGGTTAGGGGGGAGGATTTGCGGACAGGCCACATGAAGGTTCCTCCTCCAACGGTTTTTCTCAGGGTCTCGTACAGCTGGCCTTGAGGGACCTTCTTGCTTTAGGGCGACACTCCTCTAATTTCGCCTATGCGGTGAAATTGAATATCACCTCTTAGGGGAAATCTTGCTGTTCTTAACCGATGTTCGGGTCTCGGGGACCGACCTGAGCTGAATAATATATTCTGGTTTAAACGCACAATGTTTAACTATGTATCTTACAACTCAATTTGCCTTTTGTGAAATTACACTACCATACAAACCTAGAGAACAAACTATAAAAAATGCATTTTCCTGAAAATACTCGGTAAATTTTCATGCAAATTGCATTGAATATTCTGTGGATTTTGTCTCTGACAATTTCCAAGTTTCATTTCGTAGAACAGTGGCTGAAAAATGTGTAGAGGCCAATTGCAAGGTGGAGTAGAGACAACAAGAAACCTCACAAATGAGCACCCCGTTGGCACTATGAAATCTTAAAATTGGGCACACAAATCGAACAGTGAAATAATATACCATCCTGTAATAATTAATTAATGTAAGACAAAACAAATACTTGTAAATAATTTAAAATTATAATTTAATGATCTATGTATTAATTCAAAGCAAATATTTTGTAATAAGGCAAGGGAAATCGTTGTACTCCGACGCGAACGTACAAACATACATATATTAGGAAACAGGTGCAGCCGACGGTCTTGCAGCAGAGATGAACAGAGACAGTGTAAACAGCTGTGCACACATGGAACGGAATCTGATTTGACCTGCCAGGGTTTACATGAACCCGTGAAAAGACAAGATCAATTTTTCTACAAATGTTGGATGATAGAGCACGGATAGGCTCCCAAATTCAGATACTATTTTGATGTGCACACACCCTTTGACCAAATAAACTCTTCCCAGCAGTCTTTGTAGAGAACACACGCATAAACCCTTAGATCTGATAAGCTCCGCCCTACGTTCAGATTAGAGAATCAAAGCCACGCCCCCTTAATTGCCATTAGTATAAATAAGCGGGAAGAAACATACAACAGCATTAGTATCATTATTATTATTATTGGATCCATTGGATTATATTATCATTATTAGCATTAACATTGGCCTAGAGCCAGACAGTACCTCGTCCTTAATCCTTCTATCCATAGTCCCAACAATCTGATGCAGAAGCAGACTTACAAGAAATACTGAGTATCAACATTGATAGTCAGCCAAAGACGTGGGCACACGAACGAACCGCGGAAAACAACAATTTCACTTGCCTGAACCAATTTAGCCCTAAGCCAAGATTAAAAGCCCACAAAACCGCCATTCTATTCTTCTGAGTCCTTTCTTCTGCCAACAACAACAACCAGGTTACCATTCGAACCCAGTCTACAACTCGATTACCCAAAAGAACACTTTGTAGTCAGACCAAACTCGACTGTAAGGCCGCCTTACCTTCTCTGCCAAATAAATCGGAACATTAACCGTAATCCCTATAAAGTGGTGACCACTTCGACCGAATAAAAATGTAACCCCAAAATATGGACGCATCGGGCCATCACCAAGCAGGACAAGGCAAGGAGAATCGGATATCGCGAACGACATCACAATCAAGCCACCCCTCTCTAACGAGCCAGCAGTATCAAGTTGGTTTAAGATAGTAGAGGCCTAATTTCATATATCGAGGATAAATAAAGGGGAAACAATTTTTTTCACGTCCTAGCTATACTACCTTCCCGAGACCTACGACTGACTTCCAGGCACAGTCTTATCTGCCCCAAACTACCAGCTTCTAAGGCCCGAAGTCATCGGGCTGTTAGAGATAACCAAACCGGAGCTCTTCGAGAACCTCATTGGCCCCTCACACTCACTGATCGACCTTCAATCAACCTGGAGGAACTTCGGATAACAGCTCTGTAGGTAGGAGTTGGGGAAGAACTCGTGAGCCACAAATTTATTCAATCCCTGCCATCAAACATCGCGCTCATAATCGCTACCCAGAAGGACCTAACCCTGGCCCAGCTAGGAAAGCTTGCAGACGGACTAATGCCATTTTATAGGGCACAGTGTCTTAGCGTTAATAATAACAGTGATACAATTGAAGGTAGTGCCGCATCTTTACCTGATACGAGTACTCTCGATTTAAATAATAGGTGTTAGAATCATATATCTAAATAATGTGCAAACTACGGAGAGTGCTCGTTCAGTGAATATGGAGGTTTGTTGTGCTCTAATTGAAACCGTTCTAACTTTGTACCGTGCAGATGGCTGAAAAGAGGGGAAAAGGTTGAAATGCAATTGTCCTCCAGGCCATCTTCACCAGCCCCATTGGAAAACCAGCACAACATGCCATTGCAAGTGCGACTGCTGGAATGTCGTCAGTATTCACCGTCGCTGCCAACGTCTTACGTCTTGAAAAAGTTGGCAGTTAAAAGTATATAGTCAGAGTAGAGTGCACAGTGTGTGTTTAGGTGAAGTGGTGAAAGAGAATGAGTAAGAGTTAGCGTTAGTTGCTGGGTGACCAACCATCACTTAGGTGCTTATATTCACGCGGTTATACTCTTCTTATTATTTAGTTAGTTATATGGGGCTCTCACGCTTCTATTATTCTTCTGTGAACTTCTTTGCGCTTTATTTGAGTACTGTGCAATTGTTGGTGTTTTTCTTATGCTTTATTTGCAATTGTTTTGTGATCTTTATTCTATCTATATATTGGTGCGAGGTTGACTCTGTTTATCGGTCTTCCATTCCTAAAGTTTTTCCTGTTGTTCTCCTTGTGTTCTATGGGGATCTCCACTTTCCTTTTTTCATCTTCGTTTAGGAGTACTTCTAATTTATTTCATATATCGATGACTCTTTTGTGTAGAGATAGGTTTACTGGCTCCATATCTATTTCTGGATTTCTCTTCGTTTCCTGCGATCTCTCCTCCTTGTATTAGTGATTAATAGGACTCCACTGTTCTGTACCCTCTGTATTTAGACATTATTGGTTTAGTGGATCTATTGAGTGGAATTGCTGGATACAATAGGACCGATTTACATAGTGCATTATATAATTTGATTTTATTAGTAGTATTTAAGTTTCTGAACTGATATGTATAATTTTGCTAAATTGGCTTTTGCTAAGTGTATTCTTTCAGTAGTATGTTTCTTATACCCATTAGAGGTTATCTTAATTCCAAGAACCTGCCTTCTTTAGGATATCTATACCTTTCTTCATTTATGAGCACTCCTGACGTTTTCCGTCTTCCTATTGTAATGTTTATAAATTTATCAGCGTTCGTTTTGATCTTCCATTTTTGTCGAAATTGTTTATGTGCCCGAGTTCTGCTGCTGTAATTCTGGCTATTGTTGGTGGGTGCCTATACAGAGTGTTAGTGATGATTAAAATGTCGTCCGCGAATTATATATTTGGTACTTTCGAAAACTGGGTCTGTTAAATCCCTAGTATATATGCTGTATAGTGCCTGACTAAGTCACACCCCTTGGGGGACTGCCTGATGGATCTCAAGTTCGGGTCTTCGATGTTCCTCTATGGTGATGTGTGCGGTGCGGTCCTTTATATAATCGCATATACACTTGGTTAGGATAGATGGTAGTCCTAATCTTTTTACTTTGTATTTTAGACCTATTCTCCAGACCTTTTCGAATGCCTTCTGATCATTCTTTAGTATCAGATTCGTGTAATTTTGTTCGTACTTTGCCTTAGCTATAGTTTCCACTATTATGGGCAGTGAGGTCTCTGTACTTCTACCCTTCCTAAACCCGTGCTAGTGGCTAAGAAGGAGATTGTTTTCTTCGGGTGCTAGCTCAGTCCCCTGTCGATCATTTTTTCTAGGAGTTTGGCTATTGTTTCAAGTAGGGTTATAGGCCTGTAATTTCCCGGTTAATTTGGGGGCCTACCCAGCTTGGGCAAAAATATTATTTTGCCTCTTTTCAAAACGTCCGGGAAATACCCGGCGCTTATTGTCGCGTTGAAGATTTCTGTTATTTTAGCAAGAAAGGGATCTGGTGCTCTTATTAAGTTCTCGCGGGATATTCCTCAATCACCAGGAGCTCTTTGTTTAGTGGTAGTTAGAGTAGCCTTTAGCTCTTTGAGAGTTATTGGTTTTACGCCTTGTTCTTTCATTATTGTGCGAATTTTTAATTGATACAGGGGCAAGTGTATCAATAATTCCGATTAATTTTGTGAGAACAGATGAATTAAGCAAATCTAGTATAAACATTACAACGGCTAATGATGTTAATATAAAAGTGCGCGGCGAAATACACGCGGATAGTTATTTCTAGCCTTCGCCAGTCATTTAGGTGGTTGCGGATACCACATTGCCATTATTAGGAATTGACCTCCTGAGATACTTTAAACCTTTGGTGGATTGTGCGCGCGGCGTCCTTATTGATACTCAAACTAAGCTCAGGTAAAAGTAAAGCAATCTGGGGAGTCTGAAGCAGCACTAATTATTAATTACTTCCAGCATATACCGCCCAGTTGCAAGGCCGTATTAGAAAAGTATGAAGCCTTGTACAACCCCGCGCCTACTAATTTCGCCTCACCATCGCCCAACTCCGTGACACATAGAATTGAGACTGGCAGTGCAGCACTAACATTCGCGCGACGAAGTACCCTTTCAGTAGAGAAGCTACAAGTTAGTAAAACAACGTTCGAAACACTATTGAAGAACGCTGTTGTACGCATGTCAAAATCACCGTTTGCTTCGCCAATTCACATGGTCCGAAGAAGTCGCCGGGCGAGTAAAGGGTGGTCGGAGATTTTCGCGAACTTAATGCAATTACGAAGCCTGACAGATAACCATTACCGAAAATACAGTGTAGCAAACCACATTCATGGTAAAACATTTTTCTCTCGGTTGTATGTGATTCGAGATTACCATCAGACCAGATGAATCCGAAGGAAATAATTATTTTTTTTTAGAAGGATATCTGGCGACTGCCCAGGTGGGCATAAGTCGCAGCAATCGAACAGCCTAGCTCTAGGCTACTTTAAAATAAAAATATGAAAACAAAGCAACGATAAAAAGGGAAGATAACAATTAGGAAGCAAGCTCCGGCGTCGGGGGGAAGTCCCAGTCTCATCCGGTACAGGAACGTGCGACCTACAAAGAAAACAACAATAATAAAAAACAAAAAAACAAACAAACATAGTTAAATAAAAGGGAGAAAGAAGGCCGGCCTCCCGCCAAAGGTCAACCAGTCCACAAGTCAATGAGCACGCACTCGACCCGAGTACAAAGGACAGGCGGTAGCGAACACGCCAATCCAGGTACCGGAAAAAGTAACGTGCGCGAAGATCGCCCAGAATGGGACATTCAACAAAAATGTGCCGAACAGTCTGGGGGACAAGGCAGTCTTCACAATAAGGCGCTGGCAATCGCTTCATCAAATGGCGGTGTGTCCCGCAAGTGTGTCCAATTTGAAGACGGCAGAAAGCAACCTGAAGCCTTCGCAGCATTGGGGGGAAAGGTCCATGGGAACAGTCGCGGGGCAATGGCGCGCAACTTTAAGTTCCCTTTGAACGTCTCCTATCTTCTTTGCGAAGCAGTGCGAAGAGCTGCCCGTATTTTTGCCATGTCGTCGGTGTGAGGAAGAGCGAAACGCTGATCCAGTCGAAGAGTCCTCGAGGAATCTTTAGCGCCCTCATCAGCGCGCTCATTCCCCGCAATTCCTCATGTCCAGGAACCCAGCAGAAGATAATCTCGACATATACCCGGCATATATCGCGAACCAGGGGATGCGGAGATTCCAATGTGCTGAGAGAAGCCAAGGCGCTTTGTGATTCGCTATAGATCACAATCCGGTCTCCGAACCGGGCACGTCGCGTAATCTCCCGTACCGAGTGATGTATTGCCACCAGCTCAGCCATGAAGACAGACGCAGCGCCTGGCAGAGCCCCGATGACTTCAAAAAGAGGGGAGACGACGTGGAAGCCGACACCCTCCTTTAAGTTGGAGCCATCCGTAAACAGTGGCACGATTCCAGCGTAACACGAGGTGTGCTCCAAAAAGGTGGAACGCAATACTCCCGGCGCCGTACAAGCTTTAGGAGCAGAGGCGTGGCGAAAAATAGCCAAATGTGGTAATTCCCTGGTTGTGTCCTGGGCAGAACCAGGGGCGCTACAGGCCCGAGAGCTATACTTAGCTCTCCCAGTAAACCGCGCATCCCCCAGCCCGGCCATCTCGTGTGCTGGGGTCGCAAGACCCTTATACCGCGGGACGGCGGGCAGGGGGCTCGTGCCTAACATGGTCTCCTGAAGAAAAATGGCTAACGGGGAACGGGACGAGACGAGCTCCGCCCCCCCCCCTAGTTGGCCCGGAGTCCACGGCAATTCCATTGAAGGAATATGGCCTCCATGCCTAGCCCGGGGGAGACGCAGGGGGCTCTCTTCGAAGAAAAGACCCTCACGGGAATGGCCGTACGCTCCGGAAGGTAGAACCCCGGGTGCTGTTTGCTGTACAAAGCGCTAAAGGCGCTGTCGCCTTCGAGGACCTAGTGGGGGAGGTTGGGCTCGGCATGCGAGTCTTTTCCTCCCTCTGACTCGATACCTGACCGGGTGTTGCGGTTTCGGAGGCAGGGGTCCTCTTTTAGAGGAACCACCGTATTCGAACCACTGAGCTCACCACTAGGCGTGGGGAAGGAGCCGAAGCTCCTTTGTTGCTGTCCTCCTTTCGGGGAACAGCTTTAGGAACCCCGGAAGATGGACTGGCGACCAACTTCAGGGGTGTTGCCTGCTGTGAGTCTAACGACTCGGTGGAGGTGCGTGGCCGATTCTCCTTACGGGAAACGGTCACGCTTGTAGAAGGGGGGGTGGGTCTTGGTTTTAGCTCGGGCTGGGTGTGAGCCCTTTTTGCCGCCAGCTTTACCAGGGGAGCGCCCGGGTTCAGTAGAAGCCACAGAAGGGCTCCGAATGGGCGCGGAAACAACCATGCTCGTTGGTCAGGATGGCCAGTAGCAGAGGGTGCCTTTCTAACTATTGAGGCACAAGACGTCCCAGGCAGAGCCGGGGGCGCCATGACCAATTCCGTATCCTCGCGGAATGAGAGTTGATCCTGGCCCTGAACGGCCAGGATTTTTTTCTCAAGGAGATATGCACAACATTGCTTCGAAGAAGCGTGGTGCGGATAACCGCAATTGGCACACTTGCCCCCACGTGATTTAGACTTATCGTGTGCGGCCTTGGAGCAATTTCCACAGACTTCGGTTGACCTCGACTTTGCACGTCTACAACAACGATTCGTATGGCTGAAGCGGTGAAAGTAATAGCACCTCCGCTTCAGTGGCACAAATGCCTTTACGCTGCAACGGTATAACCGGCACGCACCGACTCAGGAAGCTCGTCACAGTCAAGCGTGACGAAGAGGGTATGGGTGGGTCTCGAGGCCCCTTCCTGTTTTCTCCTCACACGTTCGACCTTGACCGCCCCATGGTCGGCTAACTCTAAGGTGATGTCCTCTATGAAGTATTCAACGAGTTCCCTCGCATAAACTACTCCTTTCACAAAGTTAATGGTAGAGTGCGGCGTCACACTCACCGGGGTGCCATGAAGTGTCCGAAGAGCACTTATCTTGGACGCCTCGGAGCGATTCGCCGCATTCGCCAGAAGGCCCCCGTCCGAGAAACGGGTCACCTTCTGCTCTTTACCAATTACACTAGCTAATCCTCTCCACTGATGGATCATGTTACCCTTGGCCAACATGCTGCCATCAGTGGAGCGAATGACGAGGAAGCGTTTGACGCGAGGGGGCTCAAAAACGCTAGGTAACCTCTATATGAGGGGCTCCGATGTTATTGAGGCTCCGCCCTGCGCACTTTGTCTTAGTCGGGGGCTCTGCACCGAGGGGGGGTGGGGGGTAGAGGGGCCGGATGTGCCGATCTTGGCTTGGTTACTTACCAAAGTGGCAGCAGATGCATCGATCCCCACAGCCCCCGGGAATGGAGAGGAGCCCCGAGTCTGTTTAGTCTTTTTCTTCTTTATTTTCTTTTTAGGAGAGGAGGGAGGGGGATGAATCCGCTTCTCCCCTCCGCCGGCAGGAGCCCCCAGGCCAGATGCACTGGCCTCAGCCAGGTCCTTCTCCAAAATGGAGAAGGTCCTGGCAGTCGTAGGGGCACCGGTCGGAGGAAATCCTTCTCCTCCTTGTACTGCCTTGGAAACCCTAGCCATTTGAGGAGGACTTTGCATAGGTGCGGATTCGGGTTCGGTGCTTGGCGCCGATCCCTCCCGGATTGCCCCCATGGAAGGACCTACCGTCTGAGTTGCCTCAAGGAGCATTTCTACCCTAGAGGGGCCTCCAGTTGGCCATCCTTCCTAAGACATCGCAGGTCCCTTTGGCAGTATTGTCACTAGTCAGGTGGTGTGGAGAGGCACAGGCCTTTTCCTCGGCAAGGTTCCATATTCTTGCCAGCGGCTCTTTTGCGGCACGCGACCGAAGGGGCCTGGCTTCTCTCTCCCCCCCAAAGGGGGTTTGCCCTACCAAGCTGCTTCAATCGGGAGCGGTCGGCAATGTGCTGCCTGCTGGCTTTCTTGGCAGTTCCCTTGGAAAGAAAAGGAGTGACTGCCGCTGGAAACAGGTTCTTGCCCGAAAGCACCTCCAGATAAGGGGCTGAGGGGGAGTCCCCTATACCCGTAGTCGTAGGAGAGGAGTAAGCCTCCTCTCTGGTTAGATAAATCTGGAGGGTCCCCTGCGCAAGCACAGAGGGATGGACCTCCATTTTTTCGGCGGACCTGCCCAAGGGCGCTTTCATCTTTGGTCCCTGTCCATATTAGCTCAAAAATATTGAGATTTGATTAGATGGAGGGATGCTTTAAATTCAGGATGGGATAAATTGTGTCGTAGGCACGAACAGTCGTGGGTATCTTAATGTTACTTCACACCATAGTTGAACTTCTCCAGGAAAAGGGAAAGATTTTAGTCACGACTATAATTCTTCTGTTTCTTCATCGTTATCCTGCGCTGTCACCAAAACTCGGAGGTCAAATGGGTCAATTTGGACCGAATTTAAGTTCCGCGATAGGCAGTCAGTAACGACGTTGTCTTGACCACGCATTATGTGATGTCGCTGATATATCCTAAAATCGCTGTCCAGTGGCGTTTATGCCCATCCGTTTTTTTCGCGCAATGGGGAAAAGAAAGCCGATACTAACGGTTCGTGGTCTGTGCATAAGGTAACATGATAACCCTCTATCATGTGCCTGAAATAGATCACAGCAGGATACATAAGAACATAAGAAAAGAAGGAGACTGCAAAAGACCATTCATGGCCTACACTTGCAGCTCCAGGAGTTTTCTGTCGTATAAGGAGTATGTTGGATGTGTCTTGCTTAATTGGTTCGATAAAAATGCTACTGGTTGCGGTGATCCATTCAGCATCTGGTGTAGGGCAGCACCTGCCGCGTATTGAGGGCAGTCCATCACCAGTTGATATGGTTAGTCATTGGGCAACGGGTGACAGAGCTTGACAGAGTTAACCAGAGCTACTTTAGTATTATTGAATGCTTCTCGCGCAGCATCATTCCATTCGAGCTCACGAGCCTTAGGATTCAGACGTACGAGCTCGGTCAGGGGGGCTGCAATCGCAGCATAATTAAGAAACATCCTTTGATAGTAGCCCAACATACCCAAGTATTGTCGTAGTTCCTTATAGTCTTTAGGTAATGACATGTCCCCAATTTCATTCATTTTCTTAGCTGGTGGGCAAATTCCCGCAGGCGAAATATGATACGCTAGAAAATAAATCTCTTCTTTCGTTAATTCGCATTTTTCCAGGGATATTCATAGAATGTACTCTACCAGGATTTTGAATGCTTGATTCTTAAGGAAGCATTTCAATTCTTTCTTCTCGTACTCTTCCTCTATACGTAGTTTTGATATCTTAATTGTTATATGATGCTATTTGAATTTTCTGTTGTAGAGTATAGTAACCAGGACGTTTTAGTTCATCTGGAAGGCGTGAAGTTGGAATGTGCAGCTAGAATTCCTGAGGCCAAAGGGTAATTTCATATACTCACATAACCCAAACAGAGTTACTACCACAGCCTTCTCTATTTCCACTACCACGGAAAGGGCGCGGCGATTTGCGATCCTGGCCGCCATGCTGATGGGACTCAGAACCCCGTCCGAGCCCAGCTTAACCTATTCTCCTTCCTTCAAAACACTTGTGTTTCCTCGCTTTTCATACAACTTCTCCCACAACTTTCTCTGATCAGCCTCTAATTTCACAGGGTAGATGCTTACCTTCTTCTCAACCAACCGTCCCGGATCTAGGCTAAGGGGGGAGGGGAGAATGTTCAGTAACCCCTGAGCTCCGGTCCGGGGTGGTTGGTTTTTAACGACCTGCTCCATCCCCACCAAAAGCTTCCTCACATCCCCTTTCCTTTCCTCTTAACAACCTCGTGAGGAGCGCGGCGGTTTGCCATCCTGGCCGCCGTGCTGACGGGATCCAGCGTTCCGTACGGCCCCAACTTATCCTCTCTTCCTTCCTTCAGATAGCCTGTAATTTTCCCCTACTTCGTCGCTTTTCATACAATCTCTCCCAAACCTTTCTCTGGTTAGCCTTTAATTTCACAGGGTAGATGCTGACCTTCTTTCAGCCAACCGTCCCGGATAGGGGCTTAGGGGGGGGGGGGGGGGGACAATGTTCCCTAACCCCTTAACCCCGGTCTGGGGTGGGTGGTTTTTAACAACCTGCTTCACCCCCACCCATACCTTCCTCACATCCCTTTTCCTCTCCTCTTCACAATCTATATTTTTACGCTGTGTATAAGGTAGAGCCGCCACGCCGATGGACTGCCAGGCCACCAGGCGTGAGGGAGAGTCCTGAATGGCGGCACCTGGATCTGCCAGGGCCTGTACGCACCCCTTGCAGTGAGGGCTACTGTGTGAGGTGATGAGCTGTTGCATCCCGTAATAAAAAGACGGTTACCATGCCCAATGATGAGTAAAAAAAAAAACACCTTTAATTCCCCCTTTTCATATCGACCGCCATGTAAAATCTCCAATCCTGCCCATTAATATTTCCTCGTCGAGATTCAAGACCCTGCACATTGACATCGTCGGACCACTACCACCGTGCACGTTGCCCCGGCAATCTTAGCCTTCGTATAACCGGTATCTCCTATCGTGCATTGACCGGGCTACAAGATGGATCGAAGCATTACCGATTCCAGACATAAGTGGTGCAACGGTTGCTTTTGCCTTTTTAGACGGATGGATTTCCAGATTTTGAGTCCCATTATACGAGTCCGAATTGCTCAAAGAATTATCAGCCCTCGTTGGTTTCCAGCATCTCCGCACCACGGCGTACCGCCCAACCATGAACGTGATGGCGGAAAGAGCACCTAGAAATCTGGAGTGCTCCAAACTGGGCCGTCGAAAAGGATGGCTGGTGGCCCTTCCGATAATCCTTTTGGGCATTTGCTCCCTACCTAATGACTAATGTTTTTCGCTTTTCACAGCAGTTACAGGGACTACACCACTGTATCCAAAGCCCTTGGTTTCATCTTCATCGTCGAAAACCAAATAAAATTTATTAAAGGAGTTAGCCACAACCAGGGCACAAGTTGACTTTACACAGGCATCTGAAGGACACTTGCATTCGGTGCCCAAACCTTTCGTGCCCGAAGCTCTTCGTGAGACAACGTGTGTGGGTCCGAATCGATCGAGTTCGCAAACTGTTAGAAGCGCCATATGTTGGCCCTTTCCCGGTGGTCTAGCGCGACGACAAGATCTACAAGTTGGAATTCCCTAATGGCAAACAAGATACTGTCTGAGGTGACAGGTTGAAACCCGCGAAGCTCCCATCCTCGTATATTGTAATGTACTGAATGATCAACGACACTCAAAGACTCATGCAAGAAATGGGAGAACGACCTTTTGCACTTCGCGCCATGAAGAAAGAGATGAAACGGGGAACAATAGCGTCAAGGACAATTGAAAGAAAACCTCTCTAGACACCGGATATAACGATAATAAGCCGGACGTTTTAATACCATCAGGGAGACGGATATCGTTTGCTAAAGATCCGCCATTCTTTTAATTTTAAAACCGGATGTATTGTAAAATAGGGTCATGTCAAAATATAAAATATACGCGTTTATTACATAACCACGGCTTACTTTAATAAAAAAAGGCAAATTGTTTGCATGCCTTAATATATTTTGTACATATTACTATATAAGGCTAATGAACTTTTCCCTGTGAACCAAAGTGTATACCATATATTATAATCAGAGGGTCTACATAAAAGGTAAAAAGACCCCGATAGGTATATATATATAAACATCAAAGCCATGTATATATGTAATGTAGCAATTACTGATCTAACAAATTGTTTACCCCCAATAGTGTAGAGTAGAAATCAAAGAACCTGATTTGTAATACTTCGTGGTTTCGAGGGAAAGTCTTTGTAGCGCCCAATTGCAAGGTGGAGTAGAGCTAACAAGAAACCTCACAAATGAGCACCCCGTGGGCACTATGAAATCTTGAAATTGGGCACAGAAATCGAACATTGAAATAGTATGCCACCCTGTAATAATTAATTCACGTGACAAAACAAATACTTGTAAATAATGTAAAATTACAATTTAATAATCTATGTATTAATACAAAGCAAATATTTTGTAATAAGGCAAGTGAAATCGTCGTACTCCGACACGAACGTACAAGCATACATATATTAGGAAACGGGTGCAGCCGACGGTCTGGCCACAGAGATGAACAGAGACGGTGCACACATGAAACAGAATCTGATTTGACCTGCCAGAGTTTACATGAACCCGTGAAAAGACAAGATCAATTTTCCTACAAATATTGGATGATAGAGCACAGATAGGCTCCCAAATTCAGATACTATCTTGATGTGCACAGACCCTTTGACCAAATAATCTCCACCCAGCAGTCTTAGTAGAGAACACACGCACCTACCCTTTAATTCGATAAGCGTTCTGATTAGAAAAGCGAAGCCACGCCCCCTTAATTGGCGTTAGTATAAATAAACGGACAGAAATATACAACAGCATGACTATCATTATTATTAACATTGGATCCATTGGATTATCATTCCATCTATAGTTCCAACAATTTGGCGCAGAATGAGACTTACATGAAACACTGAGTATTAACATGGATAGTCAGCCAAAGACGTGAGCACACAAACGAACCACCGAAAACTCAACAATTTCACTTGCCTGAACCAATTTAGCCTTAAGCCAAGATTAAAAGACTACAAAAACGCTATTCTATCCTTCCGAGTCATTCCTTCTGCCAAACAACAACCAGGTTAACATTCGAACCCAGCCTCGACTGTAAGGCCGCCTTACCTTCTCTACCAAATAAATCGGATCATCAACAGTAATCCCTATAACTGGTGGCACACTTATAAATGATAGGAAAGAATATAAATGATAGGATACTTCCTAAGCTAGAAAAGGATAAATATATAAGTGAGACCTTAACCAGAAAGCATAATTATCCCAGACAATTGAACAAAATATTCATTTGAAGTATGGAGGCCATTGTTCTTAATGACTTAAACCCATCTTGGGCCGCAGGACTTCACCAATTTGTCACGTTGTTCCGGCGTGATTTTATTCCAATGTTGCACTCTATGCCAGAGATTTCTAAAACATTCATCGGTTTCCGACTCATAACCTTCTCACAGAGTATCATTAATAGGTTTTCTATCGGGTTTAAATCAGAGCTCTACACAGGTAAGTTCCTCATGTCCATATTTCCTGCATCCAAGAATTGATTTACTCACTTTGTTGCGTAGCATGAAACATTGGTCTGAATTAAAACAGGATCATACGAGTATATTCCCAATGTTAGGAGAGAGGGGATCACATTTTCCTGAAAGAGATTCTTGTATGCCGCAGTCTAATTACCGTGTAAACGGACAAGCGCACAAACTCCAGCTCTTCAAAACATGACGCTGCCACATCCAACTTAACTCTATTTATTGTGTATGTGGGATTCGATCTTTCCATTCGATCTGAAGAAGTTGATAGAGGCTTTCCACTCAATAACACCATGGCAGAGTCCGTAGCAGAAGACCTCTTTAACAACTACATAGCCCACTTTGGAGTGCCCGTCCAGATAATTTCGACCATACTCTACAATTCCATTTGGGATTCTTGAAGCAACCTTTGAAGCTCAAGGCCATTAAACATATTTACAAATGCACAGCCGATCCAATTGTCAACTTGGTATTGGAAAGATCACACCGCCCCTTGAACTATTTTTCTTTATTCCAAAGGAATATTTTTCTTTTATATCAGATGCCTTCCATAGTCTCATTTTCTCTCAAATGATCGGCCAACAATAAAATAGAATTTCGTTATAACATTCTAATCAATGTGCAATATGCTATAACTATCTATAGACGATATGAATCATTAAATTTATTATATTTCATCTCACGTTATATTTCATGATTGTATTCGAATAATTTCCTAAGTGGAAATATTACTAATCAAATCACTAGAATATATACCACTTTTGGTTCCTAGACCACTCTGCTTTAATCTAACTCACCTTCTCCTCCCACACACTTACACTCTCCCCTTTTCCCTTTAATTCAGAATGCTCAATGTACTGTAGTACCAGAACCAATAAAAAGTGCTATCGTCTTAGCATGTCACACACATAAATAAAAAAAAAATAATCCTAGATTTTCATCTCAAATTCGATCTTCAATAAAATTGCGATAAACCTCCATATTAAATACAAGAAACACACTCGACAGATATTTAAACACAGAAGGTAGTCAAACAGTATCTCTATCATTCTGGGCGTTAAAAATAATTTTGGTAAAACTAAATATGCAGGCGTTCCAAACCACAGTATTCTAATCACATATTGAAACTGATTAGTTTACTAGACATACGCTATTCATACGTGGAACTTTACACAAACACGCCAACATACGAACAAGACCAAATTTTAAGACTTTATTAGACAGCATCAATCAACCCACCTCAAAGCCCTTAGCTAGTCCCACATACTAATCTCCCCTTGCGATTGGTGGGAAAAAGGCTGTAGGGCAAAATGTTAGAGCTTCCAAGTTAGTGGCTTCGTAGCAAGGCCAACCATAAAAATCTAACTTGAGGAATTATTTCATTCTTATTACAATCATTCACAGGCCCGTCGCTGTGTCTACCTGGCTATTTTGTTATATGTCGCTTTCTTCACTGAACTCCGTGGCAACATTTTGGTGTTGTGGCCTTCAACAACTCAAGATTATTCTCTTGTTGATCATTCATAGTTCTATCATTGAACTCAATTGCTCATTTTCTAGTCAGAATCGAATTCAAATGACTCCAACTTTATTTTTAGCAAATCTCAGCCCTTTGCTAACTTCTTATCAACTAAAAGCTGCTGAAAGGATTAAATTTGTGGTGAGCTGTTATTCGCTTTCAAATACATAATTTTCATATTAAAATGTACACATCGAAACTAGAATTGTTTTGACCTGCTGCTTTTGTGAAGGGTCCAACAATGTTCAAGGTTAATCCTTAGATATCAGTCAACTAAGACCCTGATAAAAATTCTGACTTTCCTTACCTGTACCTGCCCCAATCTAGGTGCGCTTGTGCAAGGTACCCCAAAGTGATAAAGCGATCGTTGTCTTTCTGTATTCGTCGCAAGGCTTGTCGCCACTTCTTGACTGCCGCCAAATGCTTCTGCTGATTATATAAACGAACACCTTGTTCTACCTGGAAAGAAAATCTCACAATATAACTTACAACACACAAGTATGTATAAAGGAAAAGGGAAAAATATAAATCGTGAGCTTCGAAATATTGACTCTAGATAAAGTAAATACTTAATTCAAGTTGAGCTTTAAAGGCACCACGCCTTTTTACCCCCACCAACTGTCATGCTAGTCCCGCCTCCTCCCTAAAACGGACCGTTATATTCGTCTGAAAAACTCCGCTGGTCGGGTGGTAAAGAAGTCAGCGAAATTTCGCTCGCCCAGGGTCACCAGTTTACACAAAGCTTTGCCCATACAATTTCACCAGTTAACGTAAGAAAGAGAAACCGAGGTAATGATAAAGTATTGGCGACGAGATTCGAGCCGCTTAATCCGTGTTATCGAGATCAGTAGAAGATGGGCCATATCCAATTGGTTATCCTTAAATATAAAAAGACCCGAAACCACTCAAACTTCTAAGGCACCGTGCATTTTGCCTGGCCAATTGCTACATGGAGTATACAAAAGACTTTGACCTGCATATAAGGGGACTCAATTCCTTACTTTTAATCCCTTGCTTCTGTCCTTGCTCCCATTGGTATTTCTGACCATAATGCTATCAGTTGTAAAATTTGTGTAGACATTACTGTGTCTGATATCACCATCTCCCGTCGGGTTTACCTTAAGTCCCTTGTTAATTGGGACAATGTTTTTTTAGGAAATTGAGAGACTTCAGTGGAATACTATTTTCTGATATAGTGACCCTGTTTCAGCTCTTAATTCATGTTTATTAGACATTCTACATATAAGAGTCCCATGCAAGATAAATAAATCACGTTTAAGGGATAAAGCCTGGTTTAATGATGACTATAAGCGAGCCTTTGGGGACAAACAGGCAGCTTATAATCTTTGGAAACGAAACAGGTGTCAATTTCTATGGGACAACTATGTTACTTTCAAAGCTGAGGCTCAGAGAATTTATAATGCAACTGAAACTGCTTATAATTCTCACTTGCAGGAGGTTGGTTCTTGCTAGTGCCACTCAACCATATAAATGGTGGTCCTCCCTCAAGGCTTCCTTGTTTGGTGTGGATTCTAGTATGCCTTCTCTTCGTGAGTCTAATGGTTCAGTGTTTTTTGTCCACTAAGAAAAGCTAATGTGCTCTCCGATTTTTCTATTCACAAACAGTGTAACCAAGAATTACCCCTACCCTTGACTTATTTTTCATTGCCAAAGCTTTTCTCTGTTTCTTTTAGATCCAATGAATTGAAGAAATTCCTTTGGGATCTTGACACATGTGGTGGGGTAGACCCTGATGTTTTTTTTCTCTCTATTTTTAAGAAGTGTGCCACAGTTATAACACCTATATTTGCCGTAATATTTAGATTGCTCTTGAAGTCTGGTAGTTTTCCATCTTGTTGGCGTAAGGCCAACATCACTCCCATTCCTAGGGGAGCTTCAGCTTCAACTTGTCCTTCTGAGTACCGCCCCATATCATTACACCTATTCTATACAAGATCTTTGAGCGTGTTGTGGCTAAGCGGCTATCCAAATTCTGTGAAAATTTAATTTATTACTTGATTCTAAATTTTGATTCTGTAAGGGTTTGGGAACTTGTGACGCACTGTTGACTCTGTCTCATGATCTGGTCTTTTTTGGACCGTGGGTTCGAATCTCGAGTCGTTACTATTGATCTGAGTTCCTCTTTTTACGTGGTAAACAATAAGACGCTGATTTGAAAGTTGAAAACTTCTTGGTATTGATGAAAATCTTCTTGAAATCTTTACGGACTTCTTAAATAATAGTGTGCAATTGTTGATGGATTCTCTTCTGCTTCAGTGCCTGTTTTTCCACAGGGCAGTGTCCTTGGTCCTTTGTTTTTTATTATTTTTAATACCGATATGGGCTCTCATCTTGAAAATAACCCAATATCTTATGCCGAAGATACTACACTTTACTCCTCTGTTAACTCTTCTAGTAATAGAGGTGAAGTTGCTGCGTCCTTGAACCGATATTTGGCTAGGATTACTTATTGGTATCAACTTTGGGGAATGAAACTTAATGCTAGCAAAACGTATTTTATTACTATCAGCAGATCCCGCATATTGGATCTACCTCATCCCTGTTTGCATATTTCTGGTGAACAGGTTAAGGAAGTATCTAATTTGCGTTTGTTCAGGGTATTTTTTTACTCTAAGCTTATTTTTGAGAAGCACATCCGTTTTTATCTTCTTCAGTTGCCCAGAAGACGGGCTTACTTTGAAAATGCTTGAAAACCTTTGGTCGTGAATCCACAGGAATAAAATCTTTTTATGCTTTCATCTTGCCTCATTTTGAGTACTGAACTCCTGTTTGGACGTCTGTGGCCAACTACCATTTGACATCGCTGGATAGAGCTTTGAATTCTATTAAATTCATCTCTCCTGAGCTTTCCCTTGATTTGTACCATCGGCAGCAAGTTGGCGCACTTAGTGTTTTATTTAAAGTTTTTAATATGAATCAGCATCCGTTACATAGTGTCTTGCCTGGACCTTTCAATCCTGTCCGTGTGACAAGGTATACTCTTAGTCTTAATGAGTTTGCTATGAGTCCAATGAATGCTTGAACTGTGCAATTTTCTCGGTGTTTTGTTCCTTCATTGGTTAAAATTTGGAATCGATTACCCAATGATATTGTCTCTTCTCCTAATATCTCTACATTTAAATCTCAATTAAATGTTTATTTATTAATTGCAGTAACTCCTCATTCTTTATTCAGGCTTACTAGGGGTCTGTTTCCTTTTGTTGCCTCTGCCTTTCTCCAGTACCCCTGGTATTTTGTGCGAATTCAATTCTTTTGTATCTGCACCCTGGAGGAAGGCTTTGGTAGCTTGATGATCATAATAATAATTTAGTTCACAACTGAATGCGAATAGCGTCATAAGGGCACGCAATTCTCCTGAACCTTCCTCCGTTACAAACGGAAGGCACGTACCATTTAGGGATCCAATGTGTGGCCAATGAACATATCTTGACTCATCCCTAAAGGCAGAAATTTGTTGTTCATCTCCTAAGGGCATTTCTTCTTCTTTTACACATTAGTTGCAATGTAACTTCTTATTTTACAATACATCCACCATTTAGGGATTGATTAACCAGTAATCACCGATGGTAAAATAAAACCAGCTAGAATATCTTACTTCTTATAATATTATTTGGTTAAATAAAATAGGAAAGGAGATAAGACCGAACCGTGTTGAAGGCCATTGGGAGCACATCAACATTTAATCAGCCTTTTACAAAATATATTATATTAAAGTACAAAGTGCTAATGATAACGAAGATTTGAGTTGTTTTGTTGAGAATTATCATTGATGTATAAGAAGAATAACAAGGATTTATAAGGGATGAACAAAAGTGGAGTCAGAGCAGGTCGGGTTTTTTAAAAAGAATTAGGAGCCTATCTCACAAATACCTACTTAGGGCATGAGTCGACGTACTCATCAGAGCTTACTACTAGGCTATATTAAAAAATAAATAAAGATATATAAATAATTAACAACGCTAAAAAAAACAAGGGCTAGAAAAACAAAAACTAAAAACGACAAAAAAAGAAAACAAAGCAAAATGGCAACAAGGAAGCGGGCTCCAGCATCGGGGGTTGGCACGCCTTTCCCCAGCGCAGGAACATGCGACCTACAGAAACAATCAAATAGTAAAGGCGGTCAGCCCCCTCAAAAAAGTCGTAAAGTCCCCAAGTCTGTGTGCACGAATCCTTCCCGAGTACATGGGACAAGCGGTAGCGACCAAGCTAGTCCCAGTACCGGGATAGGTAAAATACGGGCAGAATATGCCCTCCAAGCCTAGCTCGGAGGAGATGCGGGGCCCCTCGTCGAAGATAAGACCATCACGGGAATGGCCGTACGCTTGCCGGAGATAGAATTCCGGGCGCTGTTGTCCGGACAATGCGCTGAAGGCGCTGTGGCCTTCGATTATTTATCGGGGGAGGTTGGGCTCACCATGCGGCTCGAAACCTTAGGCAGGCGGGGAGGTTTCGGAGGCAGGTTCCCGCTTTTGGAGGATCCACCGTCTGCGAGCCACCCAGCCTATCACTGGATGTGGGTGAAAGAACCAAAGCTCCTTTAGTGCACTCCTCCTTTAGGTGACCAGCTTTGAGAATCCAAGAAGATGGCCTCACGAACAACTTCAGGGGTGTTGCCTCCTGTGAGTTTAACGACTCGTTCGACGTGTGGACCGTCTCGCCTTACAGGAAACGATCGCGCTAGGGGAAGTAGGGGGAACCGTGGCTTTAGCAGGGGCTGGGTGTGAACCCTTTATGCCGCCAGCTCTACCAGGTGAGATCCTGGGCAGAGTAAAACCCGCAGAAGGGTTCAGAATGGGCGTGGAAACGACCGTACTCGTAGGCACCGAGGGGCCAAAAAGCAGAGGCGTTCTTTCTTAGCATTTAAGCATAAGACGTTCCAGGCAGAGCCGGGGGCGCCAGGACCAAGTTGTTAGCCTCGCGAAAAGAGACACGATCCTGGGCCTGAACGGCCAGGATTTCCTTCTCAAGGAGATACACACCACATTGCCTCGAATAAGCGGGGGGCAGCTCTCCGCAATTGACACACTTGACCACACACGATTTGGACTTCTCGTGTGCTGCCTTGAGCAACTTACAAGAGTGATTTGTATGGCCGAAGCGGGGGCAGTGGTAGCATAGCACCTACGAGGCAGTGGCATGAATGACTTCACGTGGTAGCGATACCAACCGGCACGCACGGACTCAGGGACCTTGTCACAGTCAAACGTGACTAAGAGTGTAAGGTTGGGTCTCGAGGTCCCATCTGTTTTCTCATTAAACGTTTGACGTTGACCACTCCATGGTCTACAACTTTAAGGTAATTTCATCTATGGAGTAGTCCACGAGTTGACTCACATAAACTCCTCCTTTCACGAAGTTAATGGTAGAGTGCGGCGTCACACTCACCGGGGTGCCATCAAGTGTTCTAAGAGCACTTATCTTGGCCGCCTCGAGGGGTATCACCGTATTCCCCAGAAGGCTCTCGTCCGAGAAACGGGTCACCTTCAGCTCTCTACCAATTACGACGTAATCTAGGCTCCGCTCTGCGCACCTTTGGTCGTAGTCTTGGACTCCCTACCCGAAGGAGCACCGGAGCCGGATGTATCGATCTTGGCTTGGTCGCATACCGAAACAGCAGCGGCCCCATGGCTCCCGCGGTACGAGAGGAGCACCGAGTCTTTTTAGTTTTTTTCTTTTGGGGAGAGGAGAGCGGAGAATGAACCCGTTCCTCCCCTCCGCCGGTAGGAGCCCCTAGGTCAGATAGACTGGCCTCAGCAAGATCCTTCTCTGAAATGGACAAGGTCTTGGTTGTTCCAGGGGTACCTGCTGGGGAAGGAGATCCCTCCTCGTCTTGTAAGGCATCTGGGGCCTGAGCCGTCTGAGGAGGACCTTGCACAGGGGTGGACCCGGGATCAGGGGGGCTATATGTGGTCATCCCCTCCTAAGACATCACGGGTCCCCTTCGAGGTACCTTTTACTCCTAATGGGCTGACGAGCGGGCATCCGTCGGGGAAGAGAGGGGGACACGTACAGTGTCCCCCTGTAAACTTGCTATGCGCGCCAGCAGGACTTTAGAGGCACGGGCGCAAATCGCCGCGCCTCTTACGGGGTATGGCTTTTTGAGAAGTATTTATGGGAATTATGTAAACGGGCGTGAGATTGATGAAGATTGGTGAGGGAGATGGAGTTTTTTAGGGAAGTAATGGGAGGACATATTTTTGGTGACTGAGAGTGAGAAGGATTGGGAAATGTCGATCAAAGCTTTTTGACACGGTGTGTGAAAGGAGAGGTCTAAGAGTGAATGGAGAAAAGAGGTTGAGAATGGGTTGGTGTGTGACATCCGAGTCCGTGGTCTCACTTTTGAACAAGTGCAAATTTTAACGATCGAGGATCATTGTGAGTGAAAGTGGTACAGATGAAGCAGGGTTTTAAATGGTAGGGAAGGCTCTCGAGTGCGATTAGTGCCCTAGTGAGTGGCAATGATTTGAGTGTGAAATTTGTCAGGAAGCTGCATGACAGTATGCCGGTGCCAGCGTTGGTGTATGAGAGTAAAACTCTTAAGGTATAGAAGGATAAAGAGAGATCTACTAGTGAAAACAGTGTAGATGGACAACTCAAGAGGGATGTTTGGTGAACGAAAGGTAGAAAGAGGGAGGAAGGACTGGGTTGGAGATGTTTATGCCGTGAAGGGTGTGAATGTGGTTGTGACTGAAAGTGTTCTGAGGTAAAATGGACATGTAATAAGAATGGATCGAAATGTAGTGGTAAAAAGAATATGAGACTGAGTGTGGGGGTGTGGGAAGGGTTGCAAGACTGAATAAAATGTGAGGTGATTATTTGAATGAATGTTTGGGAGAGAAAGGGGGACCGAGGAAGTAGTGGATGATATTGTGTATGCTAGGAGTTCATAGCGCCCCTCTCTATGAAAGGTCGATTTGGCGAGGGAAATGTGATGGGAGGCATATAATTAATAGAGGATAAAAGTTGTGGGAGGGAGGGGTGATTTTAGTGGCGTTGAAGCGAGCCAACGCCACTTTGTTGGACAATGATTCTAGGGTGGAAGGAGGTTCATCGTAGTCGCACATATAGGATGGCCAAGCTGAAGAAGATGGCGTAGTGGTTTTATACGAAAATATTATTTTCAGATACGAGGCTTTTAAGCGATGGCTACCCTTAACACATCTCTAAACACCCTGAAGACTCGTATCCAATTGAACTCTGAACAACTTGACTTATAGCCAATTGAGCTCCAAACAGCTTAAAGACACAAACAATTGAGCTCTAAACAACTTGAAGACTCATATCCAATTGAGCTCTGAACAACTTGACTTATAGCCATTTGAGCTCCAAACAGCTTAAAGACACAAACAATTGAGCTCTAAACAACTTGAAGACTTATCGCAAGTGAGCTCTGAACAGCTTAGACTTATAGTTAATTGAGCTCTAATCAAATTTGAGGACTCATAGTCGATTGAGCTCTAAACAACTTGATTTATAGCCAATTGAGCTCTAAACAGCTTGGACTTATAGTTAATGGAGCTCTAAACAACTTGAAGAATCATCGCCAAGTGAACTTTAAACAGCTTAGACATATAAATTATTAATTAAGCTCGAAGCAACTTTGAAGCCTCATAGCCGATTGGATTCTAAACTTTTCGGACTCATAGTAAATTCATACTTCACGCTTAATTTTAATAGGATTACACTTATTGTAGTAAGGGTCATTTAGAAATTACTGGCACTAGTTACCAAAACGCATTCTCGACTAAGCAACAATTTTCTTTGAAAAAATAGGAAATTTCTTTAAGATTTTTCGTTCTAGGAAGCTTAAGAAAGCTTCCTTGCAACATAGGGGTGTTTAGGATCCTTGTTGTGACCCTGCTCAAAGATATTTTAATATCAGTCCAACTCGCAGCAACATAGGGGTGTTTAGGATCCTTGTTGTGATCCTCCTCAAAGATATTTTAATATCAGTCCAACTCGCAACAACATAGGGGTGTTTAGGATCCTTGTTGTGATCCTGCTCAAAGATATTTTAATATCAGTCCAACTCACAACAACATAGGGGTGTTTAGGATCCTTGTTGTGATCCTCCTCAAAGATATTTTAATATCAGTCCAACTCGCAACAACACTGGCAAGATTTTAATCAGCAACTGAACCCATCTTGGATTGATTTTCTGATGTGATCGTACTTAAAAGTTAAGAAAGTTGCTTTACTTTGCATGCGGAAATATTAATTAACCTATACTTCTTACCATCCACATACGTAGGAGGTATTGGTCTCCGTTGGTGATAGATGGTACTAAAGGATAGAAACCATTCGAAAAGAAACCCTATATATCTTCTATTACCCCCTTTTCGGCCATCTTATTTTCCTATCGATAGATTAATCGTCATGATAACTAGATTCCACCCCTGAGTAAGATGGCTCAATGTTCCCTTACTAATTTTTTACATCCACACTTAATTACACTTCTCACCCAACACAGTCAGGAGGAATATAAACTTTTCAAATACTTTAGCAATTTTCTACACTTTTGCACTCACACAATCATAATCCGCCTACCAATAGCGTTTAAGAATGGTTGGAGTCAGCGAAACCCATGACCATATCGGAGGTCATTTAACGAACTCACTGGAATATTATACAAGTGGGTCCTCAACCTCATTTCACCGCCACATTTATGCGGCTTCTATGACGTGCGGTTAACACTACATTGGCCATTTTCTCCCATGGTGCTGTAGAAAAAGCTATACCGCCCACCTTCATCTAATCGGATCACAGGGAAGAAATTAAATTTCGAAATCCTTCAAAATCTTAATCTTAAATTATGACTTACAATGGCCTAACACACTTGGAAGGAAACAGAAACACCACAAAGCTTGCTACAACCTACCCTCTTCCGAGCGAGTCGCTGCCCCATCCTGCTGTGGCAGGACACGAGGCAGTCCCAGATGGAAGGAGGCGGTGGTGGGCCTTGAACCAGCGTGTCGTTCATGTTTAGTCTAGAGACAGATACATTCAGCCTGGATCCCCCTATGTTCAGTCTGGATCCACGGAGGCTTTCGTGGTCAGGGGTATCGGGGAGGAGAGCGCTGGAAGACAGCTGGTGTGGGGGGGCACTGAAAGAGAAAAGGTTGGTGGTTAGGTTAGTGCGTTACTTGCCAGTACCATTAATGGTAGTGGTGTGAGAACTGGGTCTAGGATAAATGGCCAGGACAACTTGCCGCAGTCACTTCCCTGTGGTAGACTGGCTATAACTAGTTGGTTACTAACCTAACCCAACTTAAACTACTATTGAGAAAGAAAAAATAAAGTTCTCCAATCTTATAATTGGCTACGACGAGTTGGGCTATGTGTGAATCCCATTGGAAGAGGAGGAAAGCTGACTGACACTGACAGGGAGAAGACTGGAGCGGGAAAGCAGAGAAAGAAAGGCTTCTTTTGAAAGCAGAAGAGAAATGTGGTACTCTATCAAAGAGACAATTTATTTGACGATCGGGGAGGGGAAGGGGGTAGTATGGAAAAACATAACATAACTGCTAACTAAAGCATCGCGTTCCGTTCAAAACCTTATGTTCGAAGGTAGGTCTGCGGCTCTATATCTTACATACATCTTGACTTCCCCTACAACTTTCTAGCAGAAATGACCTCGTTAGTTTTCGCCTCTTAGTTTTAATTAAGTGTGGCAGATGCCACTCTCCATGGTTTACACACACGAATTGCACACACTCAGATGTGCCTTCCCAAACGACCCAAAGGAAATTCTGACCGAGCTTTTTACGGCCTTTAAGGCAAGAGAAGGTGAATTGAAACAAACGTGCTATGTTCTTTTCTCTCTCCATTGGTAGTAACTTACCTAGGAGTACAATTCTTTTCCTCTCGGGGACACGCCAGACTCCCCCAATTTGGGGAAACTAAAACCGGCTTGTCAACGAGTAGTCCCATCTATCAGTCTAGTCAAGACAGAGTTCATCCAAGTATCTCCACACGCCGATAATAGTAAACATTTCAGCGGCCTCAATTTGAGACCTCTCAATCTCTTGGTGGTATTCATAGTAACGGTTTTCTGCTAACCGTGCTCTGCTTATATCCTAGTCACATTTAGAAGTTACAAACTCCAAGGTTCAGCAAGTTTTTCACTCGCGTTTCTCTTAACTTTACCGAGCTCAAAGATAATTTAATGCAGGCCGCCCATTCACAAACCAGCATACGGTGGAAAGCATGATTAACCTCTCACAAATAATTATAGTGCCTAGAGTAAAGAGAATAAACTCAATGAAATAGAAGTGATTCAATCCTCAGTAGCAATTCTCACTGAAGTAAATAATTATTAAATCTTGTATGTGTTATCGTTTTATTTCGCGCATTTAATCTTTAAATGAAATATTGGAATAAAACACATGAGTCAATCTCTTTCGTTGCAAACTTCCAGAGTAAGTATTATACATTCAACGTCCTCCAAATTCGCTCCGAGCTGTTAATGCACTCGTTGGTTACGGAGGTAAATCAAAGCAACATAAAATAGTGACCATAAAATAATAGTTGGTCGCACACAAGTAAAAGCACCAATTATGGAGATGATAGTTATGATGTTGAAGTGTCTTTATTTTCTTTGTATGAAACTAACTACAAGGTTTGACTGCCTGCATAGAAAATGTTGAAGGTTCATGTTGGCTACTGTTCGGAATAGAGTCGAGAAGACGATTATTGCTAAAGTAACAATCCCCAAAGAAAAAAGACTTTGCCAAAACAACAAAGAAGAATCCTCAAAACAAGAAAGCCCCACACCAAGATTTCTCCAAAACAACACACCCTCCCCTGAAAAAAAAACAATCAAACCGAAGTAGCAACTTAGCTACAGAACCATCCCCATTAAGTCCCCCACAACAAAATTCCAAAAGTATAAGAACCAAACAACAACAACCCAAGGAAATACCCAAATACCTCATCATCCTAACAAACAAACTCAACGAAATTCCCGCATCTTTCAACGAGATAATGTGTAATTGACCCAAAATGCTTTTTAAGCCTTAACTTCAACTCCTACTACACAACAACCAACACCACCAAAGGTAACGCTACTTACATAATAAAAACATGCCATACATACCTTACCAACTGAATACCGCACTTAATGCCCTCACAACTCGACCCCAAACAAAAACAAAGTCTGCTGACCAAAGTTGCGTGCTCTCACTAATTCTGATTTATGACCTTACGACCTTCAAAACTTTCAATAATTCCCGGACTAACATTGGGAGGACTTTGGCAATTATATCATTCGGAAGAGAATGCAAAACAACATAAATGTTTCAAAATTCGTTAGAATTAGCCGAATAGTTACAATGCTATTACATAAAAAAAACAAAGCGGACCCTTACGGACTGAGCGACCGACATAGTGAGATATCGAGTCGCACGCGACTAAAAACCAATCACCATCTGCTTCATCTACTTATCTCCAAACATTTCTTTCTCCCAGACCGACTTTGACCTCCTTATCCTCCTGGTAGACTTCAATGTCAAGCATACTTACTGGCATGACGCCAATGAGAATAGGCGAGGAAGGGAGCTCATAGAGCTAATTTAAAATCACAACCTAGAAGTTTTCAACAACGATCAGCCAACTCACTACAACGAGCAGAACAGTTTCTCTAATATGCATAGAACTCCCACTCACTAATCTTCCCAAAAGAAGTATAATGGCAAACCCATTCAGAATTATGCGGAACTGACAATTATCTGATCGTCACAGTGATCCTTCTCCAAATTACCCCACCCAAAACGAAAATGGAACTACTTCCCGGCCAACTGGCGCAAGTCTTCTAGACCGAAACAGACCAGATCCAGTTTGATTGGCTCAAAACTGCAGCCGATTTCCACTCTTTCAAAGAAGCTTAGCGTAGAGCCGCCCACAACAACATCCGCGAATCGGCCCTAATTACCATGTAAAATCAAGACAATGGTTTAATCCTTACTGTTTCACGCACAAAAGGAACCTTCATTGTACTCACCGACGCTTCACGCTCTCTAAGTGCAACGCATATTACATGAAAAACAAGCAGCTCTGCGCTCGAAGAGAGTGGCAGAAATATACATACTTCAATTCTCACCACCACTACTCCGTTAACAAAAATATGGCAAAGAATTAAATTAACCAAAAAGTCGCGTGCTCTCACTTATTCTGATTTATGACCTTACGACCTTTAAAACTCTCCAATAATTTCCGGATTAACCTTGAAAGGTCCTTGACAGTTCTATCATTCGAAAGAGAATGTAAAACAACATACAGATTTCAAATTTCGTTATAATCAGCGGAATAGTTATGATGTTATTGACAAAAAACAAAATCCTTGACTAACCGTGGGAGAACATTAACAATTATATCATTCAGAAGAGAATGTAAAACAACATAGGTAAGTGTTTCCAATTTCGTTAGAATCGGCCGAATAGTGATGATTTTATTGGCAAAACAAAATAATTCCCGAGCTAACCTTAGGATGACCTTGGTCATTATATCATTCGAAACAAAATGTAAAACAACATAAGGGTTTCAAATTTTGTTAGAATCGGTAGAATAGTTAAAATTTTATTACAAAAACAAAATAAAAAGTAAAACGGGGACTGACCGACATAGTGAGATGCAGAGTCGCCCGCGACTAGACCGCGACTAAAAAGATGAAGGTACGTAAAAATGCGATCCACCTCCCAATCTATAGTATAAATGGACACCTAGTCAGTGAACCCAAGAAAATAGCCAATGCAATCGCTGATTCTATCAGTTTGATCTCCAAAAGATCACCCCGAGCAACCTTTCTCATACAAAAACAGTAAGCAGGAACTACAGAGTTAAACTTAAAAAAAACCTCACGCCCACGCCTACAACGGGCCCTTTGCGATGTTCGTTCTAAGATTAACTTTAACCGATTGCCCCAACACTTTCCCTGGTGATAAACAGATCACCGATACAATCCTTAAATATGCCAACCCGGACTGCCTGGTACATTTTGCCAAAGTTATTAAACTTTTGGCACATTTTAGAAAAATCATCAAACGATTTGTGTTTTTTATAAGAGGCATCAAACGATTGGTTATTTTGCAATAGACATCAAGCGTTTGTTGCATTTTACAAGATGTACCAAACGTCTGATGCATTTTACGAGCCATTAAAAAGTTGGTATAATTTAAAAGAGGCATTTAACGGGTGGTGCATTTTATAAAAAGTATCAAGGTTTCGGGGCATTTTACAAAAGGCATCAAGCGTCGGTACATTTTACAAGATGTACCAAACGTCTGGTGCATTTTACAGGACTCATTAAATAGTTGGTGCATTTTAAAAGAGGCATCAGGTGTTTGGTGCTTTTTACAATAGGTATATTTTACAAAATGCAGTAATGGTTTGTTGCATTTTACAAACGGAAATAAGCGTTGGATAATTTTACCATAGGCATGTTTGGTGCATTTACAGGGTGTTCGGGCTAAATTTGACGGTTTGCATAAAAGACTCCTTCCCCCCGTAATATCTCATCCGGAACTAAATGTATTTTGAAAATTAAAAAAAAACAACTAGATTATGTTTGTGAAATAACATTTTAGTCAAAGTAGCCACCCTCAGCTTCCACTACGGCCTCAAAACGGGTCCGGAACATGGCGTACGTTCCTCACTGTGTCCCTGGTAAGATCTTAGAACACCCCTTTGATCTTGGCCACCAGCTCGGCCTTGGGTTTGCAGGCAGAGCGCTTGGTGTCTTTCTCAACCACGCCCCACACATAATAATTCATGGGATTACAATTGGGCGATCTAGGAGGCCAAAAAGTGAGTCTAGTGAAGTCGTATAAATTTTCACACAACCATTTCTGAATCTTTCTGGAAGTAAGGAGTTCCAGCAGCAACCCACTCCAGCCAGGGCTTGACTCCAATCTCCAGCAGCTCCACATAGCCGCCTGAATCGAGCTTAAGACCCTGCTTAAGCATGTGGGGCGGCATGGCGTCATTTTCACTGGAGATACACCTACATATCATAACACTTTGAGGGAACTTGGTCTTCATGATACATGGAACATAGCATGGAGTATAGGCAAGTCACCTGTTGTCTGGGTGTTGTGCAACTGTTCTTGGCAGAATTTCTTTTCATCTGAGAACAATCAAATCGTATCCGTCTCAACAGGATGGCTCAGCTTGTTCAGGAGCTTCTTTGCCTTCATTATTCGGTTCTCACTAGCCTTTGCTGTCAGAATTTGTCTCTTGCGCCTCCTTTACGCGAGTGGTAGCAAAGGTCCTCATTCAGGCCTAGCTTCACGGTGGTGACTCCAACGCCCATTTATATCGCCAAAGCCAGGATTCCCTTGGTCGGGTCTTCCATCACCTTGTCCTGCGTTGTTGAATGAATTCCGGCATGCAGACGCAGTCAGAACGCCTGCTGTGTTCCTTTGTGCTACCCACGGCTGAGTAGTCTTGATTTATTCTGCCCATGTGACGTCTTAAAGCTTTTGCAGTATTAACAGAACATTGAGCACCATTCATGATGGCGGCATTTTTGATAGCCCGGGCGAGTCATCATGATGCAGGTAACTCTTTTCCAATATTCAGATGTCTTCCAACCCTCCATGTCAGCTCACTTTTTCTCGACTAAAACCTTGCTCTGCATTCTTTCCAACACCGTTGAGTGTTCACAGATACATTAGCATGTTCTTGAAAAAGGAGACATTAAATATCAGCAAATTTAGCTCCAACACACTATAAAAAGGTATTAGGCGTTTAACGCACTTACCAGGATGCATAAAGTGTCTGGTGCATTTAGCATTGCTGATTTTGTATTTTGCTGCTGATGCATTTTACAAAAGGTATTCTACCATAGACATTAAGCTTTTAGTGCACTTTTCGAAAGTTACCAAGCGTTTGGAGTATTTTAATAAGTACCAAATTTTGGTGCATTTTACAATGTAAAACATGTGTTTCAAATTTGGTTAGAATCGGCCGAATAGTTATGATTTTATTGCAAAAACAAAGTAATTCCCGGGCTAACCCTGGGAGGACCTTGGTAATTCTATCATGCGAAAGAGAATGTTAAACAACATAAGTTTTCAAATTTCGTTAGAATCGGTCGAATAGTTACAATTTAATTACAAAAACAAAATAAAATGCAAAACGGGGACCGACCGACATAGTGAGATGACCTTTATGTACCAAAGGTTTGGTGCATTTTACAAGAGGCAAGGATTTTTTTCAAGGGACTATCCTGGCCACTGTCTGCATGGGGATAAGTCTCCGTAAAAATACTTAGTCTAGTACTTAGGCTATATTATAATGCTTATTTCCTTTTTAAAGCACCCCCCCCCCCTCCCACACACACACACAAATACAGGGTTCTCGGTACCACAGTGGATAGTAGTCTAGAGTTAGTGTGCTAGATTTTAAACTCAAAGGTCTCAGGTTTGATTTCAGACGCGGGCAAACAAAATCCAGTGTCGACTAATTTCGCTGATGGCCCCCCCATCCCCACATTAAGCCAGCAGGGTAGCTTATAGTCCCAAACTTTTCACCATGAAACAAATCCTAAGAAATTTCAGCCGTTCCTGTTTGATCAGTGGATTTAAACTAAGATCCAATCACAGTGCTTGTGTATTTTTTTTTTTTTTTTTAAGAGCTCATCTGGCGACTGCCTACTTGGGCATTAGTCGCCGTATTAAAACTGGCCTAGTTCTAGGCTACTTTAAAATAAAATTAAAGAGAAAAAAAACAACACCCCAAAAGAGGGAAAGGAAGCAAGCTGGTGCGTCGGGGAAAGGTCCCCCCGGCGCAGGAGCGTGCAACTAAAGGAAAAAAACAACAAAAAACCCCAAAAACAAAACAAATGCAAAAAAAACAAAACAAAACAAAAAACAAACAAACCTTGCTTAAATAATAGGGAGAAGGCCGGCATCCCCCAATAAGTCAACAAGTCCACAAGTCAATGTGCACGAATCTGTCCCGAGTACAAGGGACAGGCGGTGGCGACCCCGCCCATCACGGTACTGGGACAGGTATTGTGCGCGAAGATCACCCAGACTGGGACATTCGACAAGATTGTGCCAAACAGTCTGGGGGACGACGCAGTCATTGCAATAGGGCGCAGGCGAGCGCTCCATCAAATAGCGATGCGTCACACGAGTGTGTCCGATTCGGAGACGACAGAAAGCAACCTGAAGCCGCCGTAGCATTGGGGGATAGGTCCATGGGAACAGTCGAGGCACAATGTCACGCAACTTTAAGTTTCCTTCGAAAGTCTCCCATCTTCTTTGCCAAGCAGTCCGAAGAGTTGCACTTATTCCTGCCATGTAGTCGGTGTGAGGAAGAGCGAAACGCTGGTCCGGTCGCAGAGTCCTCGCGGACTCTTTGGTGCCCTCATCGGCGCGCTCATTCCCCGCAATTCCTACATGTCCAGGAACCCAGCAGAAGATAATCTCGACATCTGCCCGGCTCGCCAAAACCGTGGCGTCACGGATATAGCGAACCAGGGGATGCGGAGATTCCAATGCCCCGAGAGCACTCAGGGCACTTTGTGAGTCGCTATAGATCACAATCCGGTCTCCGAACCGGGTACGTCGCGTAATCTCCCGTACCGAGTGGTGTATTGCCACCAGCTCAGCCGTGAAGAAAGACGCAGCGCCTGGTAGAGCCCCGCTGACTTCAAACAGAGGGGATACGGCGTGGAAGCCGACCCCCTCTTGGGACTTGGAGCCATCCGTATATACTGGCACGGTTCCAGCGTGACATGATGTGTGCTCCAAAAAGGTCGAACGCAATACTCCCGGCGCAGTACAAGCTTTGGGAGCAGAGGCGTGGCGACAAATAGCCAAATGTGGTACCCTCCATGGTCGCGTCCTGGGCAGAACCAGGGGCGCCACCGGCCCGAGAGCTATATCTACCTCTCGAAGGAGTTTCCAGGACCTAAAGCCAAAGGGCTTAGGGTATGACTGGCGTCTCTCGGTGGCATAGGCACCATCGAGATCAGCTGCGGATGCAGTGAGAGCTGTTGGCGACTGAGGGAGGTGCCGGGCTCGCGAGTACAGGCGAGTGATGCACTGCACGCGACGCAGAACGAGTGGCATCTCCCCAGCATCGAGCAACAGGCTTTCAATGGGGGAAGTGCGGAAGGCACCGGTCGCAAGGCGAAGGCCGGTGTGGTGGATCGAATCCACCTTCCGCAATAAACGCTCGGCTGCGGATGCATAAAACTCGCATCCGTAGTCGAGCTTTGAACGAACAAAGGATCGATAAAAAAGTAGGGCAGTAGCCCTATCAGCGCCCCAAGCGCTGAACGTCACGGAACGGAGAATGTCCATGGCGCGGGTACAAGAGACCCTAAGGCTGCGAATATGAGCCTCCTAGGTGAGGCGTCGGTCGAATACAAGACCAAGGAAACGGTGCGACTCAACCACATCTAGGCGCACCCCATTGAGGAACAAATCTGGGTCGGGGTGAAGCCGTGGATGGCGGCAGAAGTGCACCACCTTAGTCTTGGCCAAAGAAAACCGAAACCTGTGCGCTTCGGCATAGCGAGAGACGCGGTTCAATGCCTGTTGGAGTCGACGCTCCAGAGTTGGCATCTGGGCCGCGCCAAAAGAGATCGAAAGGTCGTCCACGTAGAGCGTAGCGAGAACATCTTTCGGCAGCACCGAGGTTATGCCGTTGATGCTCAGGGCAAAGAGTGTGACACTGAGGACACTTCCCTGCGACACCCCCTCTTCCTGCTCCTTTGTGCCGGAGAGGGCTCCCCCCCCCACCCGTACGCGGAATTGACGATCTCGCAAAAATTCAGATATAAAAATTGGGAGGCGTCTCCTCGCCCCCATCGTGTGGAGAGTCTCCATGATACCGTATCGGCATGCGGTACCATAGGTCTTCTCCAGATCGAAAAAAACCGTGGCGTAATGCTGTCTACGATGGAAAGCCTCGCAAACGGCATTTTCCAGTCGGAGCAGAGCATCCGACGTGGAGTGGAACCTTCGGAAGCCGCTCTGTGCGGAAGACAGATGGCCTCCGCTGTCCAGGAAAAAGGCTACTCTAACATTTACCAATTTTTCCATCAACTTGCACAAGCAAGAGGTTAGAGAAATTGGGCGGAAACCGGTCGGAGTAGAGTGATCTCTCCCCGGTTTGCGGCGGCGGGCACGGGAGCGATTCGCCAGGGGTCTGGGAGAAGACCTTCCACCCAGATCCTGTTGAACAAATCTAACAGAATGGTCATGCCTCGCTCACATAGGTGTCGAAGCATGGCGTGCGGAACATCATCCGGACCATGGGCGGTGTCCGCGCACGAAGCGAGAGCGCAACGCAACTCACTCACAGTAAACTTGTCGTTGAAGGGTTCTCCGCCTCTGGAGGTAAAGTCCAGCCGGCGGCCTTTTGCGACTAACGACGTGCATTGAATGCTGGTGAAGCAGCATCACGGCTAGAGAATGCAAAAAAAGCGATCGCTAAGGATTCCGCCACGGACGCGGGGTCCGAGATTGCGGTCCCATTCTCTTGGAGAACGGGAGGGAAGTCCTGCGAGAACTTGCCCCGAATCCTTTTGACTCGCTTCCACACCTCAGCTAAAAGGGGCCTTCCGTTAAGTGAAGACACGTATGCCCGCCAAGAAGAGCGGCGGGCGTGTTTCGAAATATACTGGAACCTAGCCCTAGCCCGACGAAATTCAGCGACAGTTAAATCGTTTGGGCAGGGCTGATAGCGCATGTAGGCATAACGCTTCTGTTTGAGGGTCGTCTCACACTCGTCCGACCACCATGGGAGTGGTCGGCGTGAAAAACGGCCAGAGGTCCTAGGAATAGTAGTCAGGCCCACGGCGATGAGGTTGCCGGAGAAGAACTCAACGGCCTCATCTACCGACCTGAATTCCTCGACTGAGATAGAAAATTCAGTCATTTCCTGAAATGCAGGCCACCGCGCCCGCGCCAAGCGCCACCGAGGTGGTCTCTTAAGCGGCAGTTGCCCTGAAAATGATATTTGAATGGGAAAGGGATCACTACCATGGAAGTCATTGACCACACCCCAATCAAAATCAGGCTGTGCATCCGAAGAGCACAAAGATAGGTCAAGGCAAGAAAATAAAGCGGTTCTCGGACAGTGATGCGTAAACTCATCCACGTTTAGGACACCCATCTCAAGCTCTTCGATTAGATCGGCAAGGACTTGTCCCCTGGGATTTATGAAGTAATTTCCCCAGAGAGGATGCCTGCCGTTCAGATCTCCAAGCAAGAGATAGGGCCTCGGCAACCATGCCACGACGCGGCGTAAGTCTCCCGCGTCGAGGTCAGCTGACGGTGGAATGTACGCAGAAATGATAGTATACCTCCTATCCAGGTGCAGCTGCACAGCCACTGCCTGAAAGGAGGTTTTCTAAAGATAAGGAAGAACGGAGACATCATGCCGGGTGTAAACCCGTGCATCCGCCAGCCCGGCCATCCCGCGGTGGTGAAGTCACAAGACCCTTATACCCCAGGAGGGCAGGCAGGGGGCACGCGCCTAGCATGGTCTCCTGCAAAAAGATAGCTAACGGGGAATGGGACGAGACGAGCCTCCGCAGCTCCTCCCAGTTGGCCCTGAGTCCACGGCAATTCCATTGAAGGAATATGCCCTACAGGCCTAGCTCGGAGGAGACGCGGGGGCCCTCCTCAAACTGAAGACCCTCACGGGAATGGCCGTACGCTTCCCGGTGGCATAACCTCGGGCGCTGTTGGCCGGACAAAGCGCTGAAGGCGCTGTTGCCTTCGAGGACTTATTGTTGGAGGTTGGGCTCGCCATGCGAGTCTTTTCCTCCTTCCGCCTCGAAACCTTAGGCGGGCGTCGCGGCTTCGGAGGCGGGGGGCCCTCTTTTCGAGGAACCACCGTCTCCGAGCCACTCGCTCCATCTCGGGGCGTGGGCGAAGGAGCCAAAGCTTCTTTGTTGCTGTCCTCCTTTCGGGGGACAGCATTTGTAACCCCCAAAGATGGCCTAGCGACCATCTTCAGGGGTGTTGCCTCCTGTGAGTTTAACGACTTGGTGGAGGCGCGTGGCCGTTTCGCCTTGCAGGAAACGGTCACACTGGGGGAAAAGGGGGGAGCCCTGGTTTTGGCCGGGGCTGGGTATGAACTCTTTTTTGCCGCCAGCTTTACCAGGTGAGCGCCCGGGTTGGCTAGAGCCCGCAGAAGGGCTCCGAATGGGCGCGGAAACAACCGTGCTCGTTGGCCTGGATGGGCCAGGAGCAGAGGGTACCTTTCTAACTACTGAGGCATATGACGTCCCAGGAAGAGCCAGGCGCGCCAGGAGCAAGTCCTTAGCCTCACAGAATGAGAGTCTATCCTGGGCCTGAACGGCCAGGATTTCCTTCTCAAGGAGATATGCACCACATTGCTTCGAAGAAGTAGGGTGCGGCTCTCCGCAATTGACACACTTGGCCACACACGATTTGGACTTATTGTGTGCGACCTTTGGAGCAATTCACACAGACTTCGGGTGACCCCGACTTTGCATGTCTACACGAGCGATTCGTATGGCCGAAGCGGTGACAGTAATAGCACTGCCGCGGCAGTGGCACGAATGCCTTCACGCGGTAGCGGTACCAACCGCCACGCACCGACTCATGGAGCTTGTCACAGTTGAACGTGACGAAGAGTGTAGGGGTGGGTCTCGAGGCCCCTCCTTGTTTTCTTATCACACGTTCGACCTTGACCGCCCCATGGTGGGCCAGCTCTAGGGTGATGTCCTCAATGGAGTAGTCAACGAGTTCCCTCGCATAAACTACTCCTTTCACAAAGTTCATGGTAGAGTGCGGCGTCACACTCAGCGGGGTGCCATAAAGTGTCCGAAGAGCACTTATCTTGGCCGCCTCGGCGGGATTCGCCGCATTAGCCAAAAGGCTCCCGTCCGAGAAACGGGTCACCTTCGGCTCTCTACCAATTGCACTAGCTAATTCTCTTCTCTGATGTATCATGTTGCCCTTTGACAACATGCCTCCATCAGTGGAGCGAATAACGAGGAAGCGTTTGAAGCCAGCGGGCTCGAAAACGCCAGGTAACCTCTGAATGAGGGGCTCCGATGTCATTGAGGATCCGCCCTGTGCACTATTGGTCTTAGTCTTAGTCAGGGGTTCCACACACGGGGGGGTCGGGAGGTAGATGGGCCGGATGGGCCGATCTTGGCTTGGTTGCCTACCAAAGTGGTAGCAGACCTATCCGTCCACGCAGCCTCCGCGGATGGAGAGGAGCCCCGAGTCTTCTTTGTCTTTCTAGTCTTTTTCTTTTTTGGAGAGGAGGGCGGGGAATGAACTCGCTTCTCACCTCCGCCGACAGAAGCCCCCAGGCCAGATGGACCAGCCTCAGCCAGGTCCCTCTCCGAAATGGAGAAGTTTCTGGTAGTCGTGGAAGCACCTGTCGGAGGAGATCCCTCCCCTCCTTCTATTGCCTCGGAACCCTAAGCCGTTTGAGGAGGACCTTGCATAGGGGCCGACTCGGGTTCGGTGCTTAGCGCCGAGCCCGGATTTTCCCCCCTTGGAAGGCCCTACCGTCTGAGGCTGGGTCTCCTCAAGGACCATTTCTATCACAGGAGAGGCCTCCAGTTGGCCATACCCTCCCAGGACATCGCAGGTCATTTGTGGGGAGGCACAAGCCTTAACCCCGGCAAGGTTTAATATCCTTGCCAGCAGGTCTTTTGTGGGAAGCGACCGAAGGGGCCTGGCTTCCCTCTTCCCCCTAAGGGGTTTTGCCCTACCGAGCCGCTTTGATGTTGAGCGGCTGGCTAAGGGTTGCCTGCTGGCTTTGCTGGCAGTCCCCTTGCAAAGAAAAGAGGGGACTGCCGCTGGTAAAATGGAGGTGCTCGAAAGCACCTCCAGAGAGTGGGGTGAGGGGGAGTCCCCTCACCCGTAGGCTAGGAGAGGAGTAAGCCTCCTCTTCGGTTAAAGAGATATGGAGAGTCCCCTGCGCAAGCACAGCGGGAGGGACCTCCATTTTTTTGCTGGAGCTGCCCGAGGGCAGCTCCGTCGCTGTTTCAGGGGAAGTTGGGGATTTCTTTTTTTATTTGTTTTACATACATGGGCATGGTGACCCTCTTTTTAATACGGAACGCAATAGCTCATCACCTCTCGCAGTTGCCCGCACTGCGAGAGGTGCTTACAAGCCCGGCAGAGCCAGGCTTGCCATTCAGGACCACCCCTCCCGCCTGGTGGCCTGGCAGTCCATCAGCATGTTGGCTCCACCTTAGACACGGCGTAAAATTGATAGAATGTGAAGAGGAGAGGAAAGAGGATGTGAGGAAGGTATGGGTGAGGATGAAGCAGGTTGTTAAAAAAAACCCATCCTGACCTGGAGTTCAGGGGTTAGGGAACAATGTCCCCTCTCCCCTTAGCCCCGATCCGGGGTGGTTGGCTTGAGAAGAAGGTCAGCATCTACCCTGTGAAATTTAAGGCTGAACAGAGAAAGTTGTGGGAGAGGTTGTATGAAAAGCGACGAGGTAGGGGAGAAATTGGGCTATCTGAAGGAAGGAAGAGAGGCTAAGCTGAGGCCGGACGGGGCGCTGGATCCCGTCAGCACGGTGGCCAGGATGGCAAATCGCCGCGCCCCACTACGGGGCAGTGCTTGTGTAGACAGGGGCTAGATTACGACTGAATACAAAAACAACAACCGCAGTACTTGTGTGCTGTGAGTCAGAATAGGACTGCTTACATTTCCAAACCCATAAAAATACTAAATTAAATAATTTTAATTGCAACCTATAACTGCACAACACTATCTGAGGTGGTACATCTAACAGAACTCCTCACTGGAGTCAATGATGTTAAATAGGATATAATTGGTCTGTGTGAAATTCGACCTTACGGGAAATATATCACTGAAGATTTCACTGGGAGGTGGTCGATGACCTTAATTTTTTATGACCATTTTGCCATTCAAATATAATTTTTTTGGCCGCTGCTGTCTGAGAAACTAGCTCGGTGGTGCTTGGAGCGGGCGCATTGGTATATTTTCAGGAAATGACTGATTTCTATGTTCCAGTCGAAGAGTTTAGGTCTATTCGATTCGTTCGACACGATCTAGACTGAGAGTATTCTCACAGACTTCAGGCTAATGGCTACTGTGCAACCTTTTCGCAAACATGGGAAAGATCACTCTAGCACGGCCAATTTCCACCCATTTTTTTAGCCTCCTGCCTGTACATGTTGATAGAGAAATTGGTAAATTTGAGATCAGTCTTTTCTTGGACGCAAAGACCAACTGTCTTCTGCACAGTGTGGCTTCCGCAAGTTCCTTCTACGTTTAATGCTCTGCTTTTGCTGGAAAATGGTGCCTGCGAGGCCTTGCTTTGTAAGCAGCACTACATCATAGTGTTTTACGGTCTGGAGTATGCTTATGATATCGCATCTCAATTAGGTGTCATAGAGACCATTCAATCTTCACATCTGATTTCTCGCGAGAGCATAGATTCCCTCTACGGGTGGGGAGCCATATCCGGCGCAATGGAGAAGGAAGATGGCGATATGCAAGGAAGTGTCCTTAGTGTCACACACTTTGCCTTGAGCATCAATGTCATTACTTCTTTGCTGCCGGAAGTTGTTCTCACTAGACTCTAGGTAGGTGAACTTTCGATCTCTTTTGGTAAGGCCAAGATGGAGCGTTGAGTCAAACAAGGTTAGAATTGTATCTCTCGCTATGCCGAAGCGCAGAGATTTCGGTTTTCCTAATTCCAGACTAAATTAGTGCACTTCTACCGCCATTCAAGGCTCTACCCTGAACTTGACACGTTCCTAAACAAGATTAATCTGGAAGTGGTGGATTTACACACTTTTCTTAGTCTTGTTTTCGATCTGCGTCTGTCTTTGGAGTACCTTATCCACTGCCTTACCCTCTCTTGTACTCGAGCCAATTGACATTCTTCGTTACGTGACTTTCAGCAATTGATATGTTCACTGCCTTGCTTTCCTACCAATCATTCGGTCGTTCTAAACTTGACCACGGATGCGAGTTTTATGCATCCGTAGCCGAGCATAAATTGCGGAAGTTGGACTCGATCAACCATACCAGTCTCCACCTGGTGACCGATGCCTTCCACACGTCACATCTTGTCGGCCTGCTTGTTCATCGAAGTGAGATGCTGCTACTTGCTCTGCACCGCAAATAGTGAATTATGCGCTTGTATGCGCGGTCCCCACGTCTTGCTTAGTCGCTAAGGCTTTTTATGCATCCCTAGCTGATCTTGAATTTGCCTAAACAGGCTAGAGCCTTCAGTAAAATCCTACGAGAGCTCGCTGTAGCTCTCAGGATACCACCAGAGAGGGTATAACCTTTGACTATTTGTCGCCACCCCTCTGTTCCCATAGCTTATACAGCGCCGGGAGTATTTCGTTCGTTCATTTTGGCGCAAACTTTGCATCACGCTGTAACCGAGCCAGTCTACGTGAATGGCTCCAAGTCCGAAGAGAGGTTGCCTTCCACGCCATATCTCCTCTGTTTGAAGTCAATATGATTCTATCGGGCGCTGCGTCTATCTTCCTGCCTCAGTACTGGAGATAATGCGTTGAACCAGGTTCAAATACCGGAATGTTATCCATAGCGACTCACAAAGCGCCATGAATATTCTTAGGGCATTGTAATCTTAGCATACCCCAGCTCGCGGTATCTGTGACTTCACTGTTGCCTCAAGCTGGGCTGATGTAGATATTATCTTCCACTCGATTCCTGGGCATGTAGGGATTGCGGTGAATGGGGGTACAAAGAGTCCGCGAAGACGGGGAGACCAGGAATCAGGTTAGTCCTCAGCGCTGCCTGGCAAAGTTGGATGATGGCCAATGAGAACTTAAAGTTGGACGCAATCGCGCTCCGACTATTCCCGTGGACGTACCCACTAATGATTCAGCGGCTGTAGGTCGTTTTCCGTCATCTCCGAATCAGACACACTCCCGGGATTCACCACCATTTTGATGGAACGTTTCCCTGTACCTTACTGCAAAGACTGCGTGGTCCCATATACTGTTCAGCACATTCTTGTTGAGTGTCCACCCCAGTATGGAGGTTCTTTGAACGATAGCTGTCCCAATACAGGGGTGAGTGGGGTCGTTACCGCTTCTCCCTTGTACTCAGAACTGGTTTTGGAACACAGACTTGTGGACTATACGACTTTTTGAAGGAGGCTGGCCTCCTCTAACTTAGTTTGACTTTTTTTCGGTTTGATGCAGTGCCCATTTGCTGTGTTCTTTCGGTTTTCCTTGTTTTTGTTTATCTTTTGTTATACGTTTGTTTGTTTTGTTATTTAATGTAGCCTAAGCTTAGGATACTTTCTGTTATTTATTGTGTGTTTCTTTGGGCGACCTCTGCTGCTCTTGGAGGCAAACCAGTTAAAATGAAGAGGTTGAGGAACGTTAAATGCGAAATTCAGCCTCATTTCACTCAGTCGAGGCAACCAACGAGGAGATCCCATGAAGAATGTTTGTAAGGAATGATCTATAAAGTATTAAATCTAGAGGAAGTGAAAATCAGTGTCAGCATTGGGCTCGGAATGGTCGTAATCCTCCAAATGCAAGATGCAACATGCTAAAACTGGCCCCCTCCACCCTTCGAGCAATATCAACGAAAATTAATGTGATCCAGAATCCGCATCAGAATCTATATCCGCCCCTAAATCTAAGCAACCTTTTCTCGGAACATGGTACACACATCCACAAAATTTCATCTAAATCCATCAATAACATTTTGAGATATGTTGTACACAAACAAACACGGGTGATCACATAACCTCCGCCAAATTCTCATGGCCGATGTAATAAGCTCAAAACGATTTTTGGCCATTCGCTTGGGAAATATATTAAATCTGACCATCAACTGAGCTCTGGGAGTGGTAACTGTGTTATGTGGGTGGTAATCATGTTATGATGTGGTATTTGTGCTCTGATGTGGTAACTGTGTTCTGAGGTATTAACTTTGTTATCAGTTTGTAACAGTTTTATGTGGATGGTAATTGTGTTATGGTATGGTAATTGTGTTATTAGGTGTTACATTTGTCCTGGGGTGGTAAATATGTTTGGAATGGTACCTCTCTAACTTTATTCTCATGTGGTAACTGTGTTCGTGCGGTAATTGTTCTGAGATGGTAACTATGTTCTGGTGTGGTAGTTGTGTTCTGAATTGGTAACTGATCTAAGGTGGTAACTGTGTTCTTGGGTAGTAACTATGTTCTGATGTGGTGACTGTGTTCTGAGATGATATGGGTATGTAAGAAGAATGGATGGAAATACACAAGTGACAAGATAGGCGAAGGCTTGTAAAACCGTGTAAAAGGTGGGTTGATTGTGCGAATGAGTTGTTGAGAAGAAAAGGGTTGAGCTCCGGGCCAGTGTGTGAGAGGATTTGCGAAGCAATTTGCCTAATACCTTCTGCCATGCGATGAACCCTGACTGGATGAGATACTACAACACAGCGCCCCGTCTGACTGGGGATGGAGCCTGGTTGGAAGATATGCAACACAACACATAAGACCACAAGTAGCAAAAATGAACCCTATGGACAATATCGTCCCAAACTAGAAAACAAAAATATCAAAATCTATAATTTTTATTTTAAATTCACGTTTAATTTTAGTGAAAATTACACTGGATATTCTTCGAATTTTGCTCTCCATTTTTTATTTGGGAGCCCATCTCGCGACTGCCTACTTTGGCATAATGTTGCCGTACACAACACAGCCTATTACTAAGCTATATTATAAAACAAATAACAATAGGTAAATAATAAATATCAACGATAAAAAAAGACAAAGGCTAAAAAATATCAACAAGAAAACAAAGCAAAATGACAAGAAAGAAGCGCGCTCGGGCTTAGGCCCGCCACCACGGCGCAGGAACATGCTACCTACCTACCCCCCCCAACCAGTCAAATAAGTGGAGGACATCAGCCTTCTCCAAAAAGTCGTATAGTCCAGAAGTCTGTTTGCACGAACCCGTCCGAGTAAAAGGGGCAAGCGGTAGCGACCCCGCTCGTCTCGGTAGGTAACGTGCGCGAAGATCACCCAGACTGGGACATTTGACAAGAATGTGCCAAACAGTCTAAGGGACAAAGCAGTCGTCGCAATAAGGCGCAGGAGAGCGCTCCATCAAATGGTGGTGCGTCCCGAGAGTGTATCCAAATCGGAGACGACAGAAAGCAACCCGAAGCCGTCGCGGTATTGGGGAAAAAGGTCCATGGGAACAGTCGCGGCGCAATGGCACGTAACTTTAAGTTCCCTTCGACCATCTCTCATTTGTTTGCCAAGCTGCCCGGAGGGCAGTTCGTATTTTTGCCATGCAATTCCTACATGTCCAGGAACACAGCAGAAGATAATCTCGACCTTCGCCTTGCCCGCCAAAACCGTGGCGTCACGGATAACGCGAACCAGGGGATGCGGAGATTCCAATGCCCCGAGAGCATTCAGGGCACTTTGTGAGTCGCTATAGATCACAATCCGGTCTCCGAACCGGGCACGTTGCGTAATCTCTCGTACCAAGCGGTGTACTGCAACCGGATCAGCTGTGAAGACAGACGCAGCACCTGGCAGAGCCAGTCAGACTTCAGATAGAGGAGACGGCGTGAAAACCAACTCCTTCTTGGGACTTGGAGCCATCCGTATACACTGGCACGGTTATAGCGTGACACGAGGTGTGCTCCAAAAAGGCTGAACGCAATATTCCCGGCGCTGTACAAGTTTTGGGAGCAGAGGCGTGGCGACAAATAGTCAAAGGTGGCGTCCTGGGCAGAACCAGCGGCGCCATCGGCCCGAGAGCTATGCCGAGATCTCGAATGAGTTTCTTCGCCCTAATTTGGCTCTTCAATTTTTATCTGATAAACACCGAAATAAAAGAAGATATGCGGAAGGTAAAGCGTATTTGAAGAATTTAGGCGTCCAAAACTAGAGAACGATAACCTTCATCGTAGACGTAAAAAATCGTAACGTATGCATGGGACACTCTCCCTACTCAGGGTATCTATCATCCACTTATCAAGATGCGAGACGAAATGAGGCAGACAGATCCCTCAAAAAGCAGGTTGTACAGTGGGAAAGTGTAGGGACGACACTGCCTGGCATTTTGAGGCATTCTAAGCGATAAAAAAGTGTGATCTCAGGCACTCGAAAATTACTCCCAATGAAGATAGGATGGGAAGTAGCATGGAAGGCGTGAAAGAGTGAATCCTACATGCGCGAAATTTTAAATTTGGAAGTGACAGCGACATGGTTGGGTTAAGTTTTGAAGTCCCGGATTCTTTCCGCTCGTCAGTTTATGCAACGAAGTAAACTCTACAGTATACAAAAATCTGTTTCAGGACGATTGATCCCCTCTCTCTGAACATCAGGAATACGGGAGCGTGTTTTCATGCACTACGATGTTACACGATACACAGCAGAGACTATGAAACAATTCATGGACGTGATGAACTAGCCAGCGCTGAACCCTGATTTAAACCAGATAGAAACCTATGGAAGTACTCGTGAGAAGGTTATGGTTTGGAAATCAACGAGTGCTAAAGATGTCTGCCGAAGATTGGAAGAAGAATTGAATAAAATCACATCCGAACAATGTGAGAAATTGGAAGTCCTGCGGCCGAAGATGTGTTCAGGTCATTCGATACAAGGGCATGCATACTTCTTATTAATATTCTGTTCAATTGTTTATGAGATAATTACGCTGTTTTCTGGTTATGGTTACATTTTTATTATCATTCTCTAGTTTTGGACACACTCTCTCTTCGAATATACATTACTTTCCTCATAATTTTTTTACCCGCCGTTTAATTAAATATAACGGACTATCAATGGCAAATTTCAAAGAATATTATGTTTTATTTTTATGGGAATTAAATGAGTATTTTCAAGAAATGTAGACTTTGGTATTTTGTTCTCTAGTTTGGGACGGTACTCTAGATGATATGCACATATCACGCCTTCGATATAATGTTTTATGTGCGTGGATAAATGATCGCCGATCTTGTACTTAATACGGAATAAATGAGATGGATGGAATGGGAGGCATTGCCAGTAGCATTAATGATTACAGCTGAAGGTTGAATTGTGCTGGTTCCAAAATAAGGTGTAAACAACTTTACAGCATTCATTCAGATTCCTATAAATATTTAGTCAAAGGAGCCGTGTGAGAGAAATAGAAGATATACACGAATGCGTCTGCCCAAATTTAGAATTTCTTTCTTTCTCGAGGGCCTTTTCTCATCGCTTTTATGAGCGCATAAAAGTTTTATATGAAATATTTGTTCTAGCTCTTGGCTGCAGACCTTCATCCGTTGGCTCCCTTTTTTTCAATATCTCAGTTTTAGTTTCAGCTTTCAACCCTCCAAAAAGTTAAATCTGTAGGAGTTTATGGAAATAAGATAAAGGCCAATTAGTGTCATCTGTCGACACTTCAAGGAGTGCGTTTATAGAACTGTATTATTTAAATATATAAGAACTAATTAGTTTCGTCTGTCGGTACTACAAGAAGGTAGCTGCCTCTGGGGAACGTATTGCGGAACTAAGATGAAAAAGTTACTAATTCAAGCTGTCGGTGCTTTAAGAAGCTCTGCCCGGAGAATCGTAATATGTAAATAAAATAAAACTAATTTATTTCATCTGTTTGTTGCTCTAAGAAGCTGCCTATGTGGAACGTATTACGCAATTAAAATATAAAGGTAACTAATAAAACTGTGCCTGTAGAACTGCATTGTGGAAATATATAATAAAACAATTAGTTTCGCCTGTAGTTTTTAGAAGCCGTTTCTATAGAGCTACCAGGCATTGGCTTAGCTACTCCCACTTACGGGGGGAGCTTGCGCTTCGCTACTAAGATAAAAATTTAAAATCTAAAAAAAAGCAGCCATGGTTTAATTTTTAATAATTTTCTGAACTTAGCCAATTATAATAATTTTAAAAAGGAACTCTAAACTAAATTTTCTAAACTTTACCATTTGTAACTTCTTTGGGTTTTACAAAGTAAAAAAAATTTCGATACTTAAATTTATTTCAGAACTTCACCATTTTGCTTTTTGATATACAAAAAACATAAGTCATAACCAAACTAAGATGAAATTATTATTCAAATACTCAAAAAAATCCCCTTCTTAAATTATAGAGTTAGTGATGATTAATATAAACTAAGATAAAAAGTAATTCGTTTAAGCTTCAAGAAGCTGTGCCTGTTAACTGCATTGTGAAAAATAAGATAAAAAAACTAATTAGTTTCATCTATCGATGTTCTAAGAAGCTGTGTCTTTAGCTATGTAAAAAGTAATAAATGGCGATATGACGATTTCTCCGCTGCCCTCCTAATATTCAATCAAAAACTTTGCCTTATCTCCATATAATTTTCTGTACAGTTCATTGTTGACTATACAATAAACCCAAGTTGTCCTCAGATCATTTGCTTTTTCTTCGTGGTTAGTATGAATTCCATTCTGAGCAGGCTCTCATCCACATCCCACTTCATATTCGCTCCCAGACTCTCAGAATCATTGCAAACATCAAATTTTCTCTCTCATAACGATTCGCACCACTTTCGGATAATTTGACACTTCATTGCAGAGCTTCAACGATTTGCCAATACATTTTAGCGGAAGACGTTAGTTTTTTTTTCAGAGAACGCGGATACCAACCAAACTTTCTCTCGAAACCACTTCCCTAGATGAGGCACCATTATCAAGTGTTCAAGGCTGGAGCATCCTGAACCCAAGATAGCTTTAATTTTGAGCGAGCATCGATCTTCCAGCCATTCCCATACAAACTGTAGTATTTCATTTATTCTTTGCAACATTCGCGGCGTGTTTTTGCTATTACATCCCACCTCGTAAAACTTGGTAGCATGACATCGTTTGCCGTCATTTACACAAATGAACGAAAAAAACAAACTTACCGACTCATACACACATTCGAGTGTGTACGCAAACTCACTTTGGTGTTTTCGTGTGTGAAAGCAAACTCCTGCTCTTATCGTGCTAAAAATCTCGTAACTTTCGGACAAAGTCTATGATCGATAAAAGAAGAAAGCAAAAGTTAAAATCTTTGTAAATATGGTTTGTAGTCAAATAAATATAAACATGAATGAAGGTAATTAGTAATAATTTAGGAAGCTTTCATTTTTTTTTCATACTGTACAACCAAATGAGGTAAGAAGCCTGAAAACTGGTTGTATACTTAACATATGTAAATATTCTCACATTGCGTTCACTCGTTATATTGTAAACTGAAAGGTACTACGAAATGAGTACTAAAAGAGTACAGCATATCCTTTTAATACTACTACATATGTATAATCAATTATTGAAATACTTTCTCATTAATCAGGTTTTCCGCGTAATTTTTAAAACTTTAAAAAAAAAAAGTCCGAGAAACATCAGCTATTAAGTCTGAGTTAGTCTTTGTGAAATAAAACCCAATCACGTTTTCTGGATTTGTGTGACGTGTAAAAACCATGGATGTAAACAATCCTTTCTTCAATCTACCATAAATACGTGAGCTACCAACTATATGGGATACGACTCTTCCAGCACTTAATATTTCATATTTTATCCTGATTAAGATTTCCTGACGTTTTTATTGTTTTCCCCCATTAAATTATATTAATTTACATTGGGAATAAAGTGAGAGGAAAAGTCCAAATAAAACCCATTCAGACATTTATTCTCTTTATCCACTTGCATTGAAGTGTATTTTATGATGGTAATAGTGTAGTAGAGAGAGTGAGGAAATTATTCAGCAATGGATGGGCGGATATAGTCCACTTAAAGGTGATAGCGAGAGCAAAAGGAGAGCGATCGAAGTGTTTAGCGCTCTTCCAGGTATAAACTGAGACCAAGCACCATTATTTTCTATATAAAAAAAAGCAAGAAGATAAACATTTTCCATCACAAAAGCCGGCTAAAAAGCTCTCTTTCGTATATAATATATTCCAACTAATAAAAGCTTCGTAGTATATTTTCTTTTCGAAACTTTTTGGGTGAAAGTTTTATATCAAAGGCTCGGTCCTCAAATCTCACCTAAAGCACGGTGGCTTAGGTTTCCTTGTCATATTCGGGAAAATTGAAATTTTCGTGGCAGGAAATTGAAACCTATCAATGGCTTGATGACACCCGCAAAAGTTTAACCTACATGGTACAGAGAAATTAGACAGCTTGATATATAGATGACACTCGAAGTCGATATTTATATTAACTTGGGGGATTATGGGGAAACTACAGGCGCAATATTTATCTAAAGATTCACTTCCGTCCCATTTAATATTCTCAGGCTGTTCATATTTTTATCAAGTTTATTTTAAAAAGAGTTTGTTCTTGCACTTGTAATTTCAGCCAGAGAGTTCCAACGATTTATGTTGTAGGTGAAAATTATCGACACAACATTCGAATACAAACACTTACATTTCCAGTTTGATGCCGTTTCTCCACGTGTAAGTTAATTTTGACAGTAAAGAAAAGTGCATTACATTATGGAGGCCCTTGAAAATTTTAAACGTCTCAATCAGTTTGTGACGCATGCGTCTAGTGGCTATATATGGTAGGTAGTCCAAGTTCTGCCAATCAAACGTCATCTTCTTCATCTCTTTTTTGTTCTCTTGCAAAATAAACTTTTCACAAATAAAATCACAAAGCGGTCGACATACTATGAAAGAAATATTTAAGCTTTTATGGATTTTTTTTATTTTATTTTATTTTATTTTATTTTTTTTTAGAGGGGCTATCTGGAGACTGCCCACTTGGGCATAAGTCGCCGCAAACAAACAGCCCAGTTCTAGGCTACTTTGAAATAAATTTTTTAACAGAAACAACAAAAAAAGGAATAACATTCAGGAAGCAAGCTCCGGGGTCGGGGGGAGGTCGCCCTTCCCCCGGCGCAGGAGCCAGCGACCTACAAAAAAAAAAACAACAATGACAAAAAACAACAAGTTAAATACAAGGGAGGAGGCCAGCCTCCTCCCAAAAGTCTTTCAGTTCACCAGTCATGGTGCACGCACTCGACCCGAGTACAAGGGACAGGCGGTAGCAACCCCGCCAAACCCGGTACCGGGACAGGAAACGTGCGCAAGGATCACCTAGACTGGGACATTCGACAAGAATGTGCCAAACAGTCTGGGGGACGACGCAGTCGTCACAATAGGCCGCATGCGAGTGCTCCATCAGATAGCGATGCGTCACACGAGTGTGTCCGATTCGGAGACGAGAAAAAGCGAACTGAAGCAATCGCGGAATTGGGGATAGGTCCATAGGAACAGTCACGTCACAATGGCACGCAACTTTAAGTTACCTTCGACCGTCTCCCATCTTCTTTGCCAAGCATTCCGAAGAGCTGCCCTTATTCCTGCCATGTAGTCGGTGTGAGGAAGAGCGAAACGCTGGTTCGGTCGCAGAGTCCTCGCGGACTCTTTGGCGCCCTCATCGGCGTGCTCATTCCCCGCAATTCCTAAATGTCCAGAAACCCAGCAGAAGATAATGTCGACATCTGCCTGGCTCGCCAAAACCGTGGCGTCACGTATATCGCGAACCAGGGGATTCGGAGATTCCAATGCCCCGAGAGCACCCAGGGTGCTTTGTGAGTCGCTATAGATGAAAATCTGGTCTCCAAACTGAGCACGTCGCGTAATCTCCCGTGTCGAGTGGTGTATTGCCACCAGCTCGGCCGTGAAGACAGACGCAGCGCCTGGCAGAGCCCCGCTGACTTCAAGCAGAGGGGATACAGCGTGGAAGCCGACCCCCTTTTGGGACTTAGAGCCATCCGTATACACTGGCACGGTTCCAGCGTGACACGATGTGTGCTCCAAAAAGGTCGAACGCAATACTCCCGGCGCAGTACAAGCTTTGGGAGCAGAGGCGTGGCGACAAATAGCCAAATGTGGTACCCTCCAGGGTACCTTCCAGGGCAGAACCAGGAGCGCCACCGGCCCGAGAGCTATATCTACCTCTCGAAGGAGTTTCCCGGCCCTAAACGCAAAGGGCTTAGGGTATGACTGGCGTCTCTCGGCGGCATAGGCACCATCGAGATCAGCTGCGGATGCAGTGAGAGCTTTTGGCGACTGAGGGAGACGCCGGGATCGCATGTATAGGCGAGCGATGCACTGCACGCGGTGCAGATCGAGTGGCATCTCCCCAGCATCGACGAACAGGCTCTCAATGGGGGAAGTGCGGAAGGCACCGGTCGGAAGGCGAAGGCCGGTGTGGTGGATCGAATCCACCTTCCGCAATAAACGCTCGGCTGCGAATGCATAAAACTCGCATCCGTAGTCGAGCTTTGAACAAACAAAGGATCGATAAAAAAAAAGAGCATTAGCCCTATCCGCGCCCCAAGCGCTGGACGTCACGGAACGGAGAATGTCCATGGTGCGAGTACAAGAGACCCTAAGGCTGCGAATATGAGCCTCCTAGGTGAGGCATCGAATACAAAACCGAGGAAACAATGCGACTCCACCATATCCAGGCGCACCCCATTAAGAAAAATCTGGGTCGGGGTAAAGCCGTGGATGGCAGCAGAAGTGCACCACCTTAGTTTTGGCCAGGCCAAAGAAAACTAAAACCTGTGCGCTTCGGCATAGCGAGAGAGGCGGTTCAATGCCTGTTGGAGTCGACGCTCCAGAGTTGGCATTTGGGCCACGCCTAAGAGATCGAAAGGTCGTCCACGTAGAGCGTAGCGAGAACATCTTTCGGCAGCACCGAGGTGATGCCGCTGATGCTCAGAGCAAAGAGTGTGACACTGAGGACACTTCCCTGCGGGACACCGTCTTCCTGCTCCTTTGTGCCGGAGAGGGCTCACCCCCACTAGTAGGCGGAATCGACCATCTCGCAAAAAATCAGATATAAACATTGGGAGGCGTCACCTCGCCCACATCGTGGGGAGTGTCTCCATGATACCGTATCGCCATGCGGTATCATAGGCCTTTTCCAGATCGAAAAACATCGTGGCGTAGTGCTGTCTACGAAGGAAAGCCTCACAGACGGCATTTTCCAGTCGGAACAGAGCATCCGACGTGGAGTGGAACTTACGGATGCCGCACTGTGCAGAACACAGATGGCCTCCGCTGTCCAGGAAAAAGGCTAATCTAACATTTACCAATTTCTCCATCAACTTACTCACGCAAGAGGTTAGAGAGATTGGGCGGAAACCGGTCAAAGTAGAGTGATCTCTCCCCGGTTTGCGAAAGGCGAGCACAGTCGCCATTCGCCAGGAATCTGGGAGAAGACCTTCCACCCAGATCCTGTTGAACAAATCTAAGAGAAAGGCCATGCCTCGCTTACCCAGGTGTCGAAGCATGGCGTACGGGACATCGTCTGGACCATGGGCGGTGTCCGTGCACGAAGCGAGAGCGGAGCACAACTCACTCACACGAAACCTGTCGTTGAAGGGTTCTCTGCCTCTGGAGGTAAAGTCCAGCCGGTGGCCTTCCGCGACATGACGGCGTGCATTGAATGCTGGTGGAGCAGCATCCCGGTTAGAGAATGCGGAAAAAGCAGTCGCTAAGGATTCCGCCACGGACGCAGGGTCAGAAATTGCGGTCCCATTCTCATGGAGAACGGGAGGGGGGCTTGCGAGAACTTGCCCCGAACCCTTTTGATTCGCTTCCACACCTCAGCTAAAGGGGTCTTCCCGTTAAGTGAAGACACGTATTCCCGCCAAGAAGAGCGGCGGGCGTGCTTCGAAATATACCGGAACCTAGCCCAAGCCCGACGAAATTCAGCGACAGTGAAATAGTTCGGGCGGCGCTTATAGCGCATATAGGCATAACGCTTCTGTTTGAGGGTCGTCTCACACTTGGCCGACCACCATGGGAATATACTTGCAAAATAGGAGTATATATATATATATATATATATATATATATATATATATATATATATATATATATATATATATATATATATATATATATATATATATTAAGAGAGCAGAGGGGTTGCGTGTTGCCAGGCGTATACGTATTTTTAGGATAAATAAGCAGGCTAAATTTAGGAAGTTCATTATTATATATTAACTTATTGGTACCGACGTTTTGGGTAGGAACTCATTCTCAAGGATATGATATTATAAATTTATACAAACACAGGAATTTTTCAGAGAAGTTATCAGATATTTATAAGTTAAGTATATGGAAAATGGGAAGCAGCAGATATGGTAATATTCAAAATGCAGGACTTTTAACTATTTGGGAATAGGAAATATGTTTTTGTTTTTAAAATAAAACTGAGATTAATCAGTTTTGGGTGTCTTCATTGTATTAGGTTGAGGAATAAGTTCTTGCGTTTTTTTTTAATGTTGCGTTGATTTAAGTTTTGTTGACGTGATTTGTGCACATATTAAGAAACAATAATAAATAATGAGAGCAAAATTTGCAAAGGTTAGGCTACGTCTCTTAACAGCGTACACTATTAGGCTTTTGCTTAGGCTACGTCTTGAAGTTGAGTAATAAGTCATTGTGGTTTATATAAAATTTGTGTTAATTTAATATTTGTTCTGTACCCTCAAAACGGAATGTCAAGGTGAAAGAAAGGCGCATTTAATCGAGACGGGAACATGCAAACGCAGCCAAAGCTCGTCGCGATATTTGTGCTGTGTACGGAGAAAATGCTTTATCAGAAAGGACAGCTCAATGGTGGTTTTCACGTTTCAAAAATGGTATTTCAATCTTAATGACGAAGAACGTTCTGGTCGCCCCATTAAGTTATATGAAGATCGATTGAACGACCTTCTTCATGAAAATCCTCGTCAATCGACTAGAAAATTGGTTGTATAATTGGCGTGTGATCAGAAAACTGTAGTGGATCACCTTCATTCGATGGGGAAAGTTCAAAAACTAGGTGAATGGGTTCCGCACGCTTTAAGCGAAAACAACAAACTTCAACGCTCCACGATTGCCGCAGGTTTGCTTGCTCGTCACAAGGCTACTCGTAAATATAAGGACATTTCTTCACCGCGTCATCACTGGCGACGAAAAGTGGTGTGTTTATGTCAACATGAAACATCGAAAACAATGGCTTAGCCCCAATAAAAAACCCCTTCCGCGATAAAGCAAGGACTTCATCCACGAAATACGATGCTGTGTGTGTGGTGGGATTCTTTATGAGCTCCTTGCGAAAAACGAGATTGAAATGCAGAACTCTACGTTCAACAAATGTATCGACTCGCCTAAGCTATTCGTGAAAAGCGACATCATCGACGTTATGGAGTAATTCTGCAACAAGAAAATGCTCCTCACATTGTCAATATGACAAAAGACGCCATCCAAACGCTTAATTGGGAAATCGTGCCGCAGCCTCTATATTAGCCAGACTTTGCTCCATCGGATTTCCATCTGTTCCGATCGCTCTCCAACAATTTGCGCGACGTTTCGTTCAATTTTGATGTGGAATTAAAGAACCTGGTTAGACGAATACTTCGAGTCCAAATCCATAGATTTTCATTGCGGAGGCATCGAAAAACTAGTTGAACGTTGGGAAGAAGTCGTAAATAACAACGGAGAATACATTATTGATTAAATTGCATATTGTTATCAATTAAAAATGAATTTTTCCTAAAATTGTTAATAGTAATGAATAAATTTGATAAAACCTTAAGAACTTATTCCTCAACCCAATAAAAAAGGGAGATAATAGAAATATTTGAAAAATACGGGTTTTTATTTTGGGGAGGAATAGATTTGGCGTGGGTAATTATAGTTGTAGTAAAAGTGGAAATGAGCTTGTGTGAGTGTTTAAAGTGGGGTTTTTAAATCTAATATAAAGAGATTCCAGTGTACGTAGTTGGTTTTCATTGTTTGCTGTATCTTTAATTTAAGAATGATTTAAGTTGGGTTTATGGTCTTTTTTCGTAGTGTATTCGGATAGGGAAGAATTCGGGAGTAGTGAGTGGGGCTCTTGTTCTATTGCTGATGCCTAAATGTGCGCAAATTCGGGTATGTAGTGTGCGCTGTGTCAATCTCAAATACACCTCGGAATTACATCTCGAGCAGGTGAATTCATATATAATGGAGGATCAGAAGCAGCGTTGGTATATTATCTTTAATGTTGAAAAGATGTACTTTGCGTATGTTTTGAAAAATTGGTATAAAATGTGTTGCAGGAAATGAATTTTTAAGAAATGGTGAGAGTTTGGCCCAGAGAAGTGAATTGAGGTGTCATATATATGGAAGAGGATGATTTTTTCTCGCCTCGAAGACCCCGTTAAAAAACTTGTAAGAAATATAAAGAAAATACAAGTTAAAATTAATAATTAATAACGCTGCCACAGTTGTGGACTTCAATAGAACTTGCATACAAAATGGCCTTTTACCTAATTATATATATATATATATATATATATATATATATATATATATATATATATATATATATATATATATATATTATTTTTTCGTGAAACAGTTATAATATAAATATATTATAGTTTATCTTCTATCAAACCTTTTCGTTTTGTGTTTACTGGATAACCTGCATATGTATATACATCTGATAGGCGTAACCACGTCTTCGAAGATTGACAAATTAAGCCAACGAGGGTATGTTCATTCGGTGTAAAAAAGGAGGAAAAGAAGTTATAAAAAGAAAATAAGAATATATGTGAGTAGAGATAATAATAATAAAAGGAATGTAAATATCAAGATTCACTGAAAGAGTTCCTATCATAACATAAGAAGCAAAGGAGCTAATATCATAGCAAACTAAGTGAACGAGTTCATATTCGAGAATATTAAGCAAAGGAGTTAATATCAGAGCAAACTAAACAAAGCAGTTCATATCAGAGCACGCAAAACAAAGGAGTTCATATCAGAGCACGCAAAACAAAGGAGTTCATATCAGAGCACGCAAAACAAAGGAGTTTATATCAAAGCCAAATAAGCAAAGGAGTTCATATCAGAGCACAAAAGGCAAAGAAGTTCATATCAGAGTACAAAAAGCAAATGAGTTAATATCATAACACAATAAACAAAGGAGTTCATATCAGAGCAAACTAAGCAAAGGAGTTTATATCAGAGCATACAAAGCAAAGTAGTTCATATTTAAGCACACAAAGCAAAGGAGTTAATATCAGAAAACACTAAGCAAAGCAGTTCATATCATAGCACAATAAACAAAGAAGTTCACATCAGAGCACATTAATCAAAGTAGTTCATATCAGGGCCCAATAATCAAAGGAGTTCATATTAGAACACAGTATGCAAGGAGTTCATATGAGAGGGCAAGAAGCTAATGAATTCACAAATACTGGGGTACCCATAAAATTACCTAGGTTCATGCAATCCTTCTTGAATATCCCGGATGGTGACGTTGATTTATGTATTAAAGAAGGCATAAATACTGAATTAATTAACTCGTTAGGCTCATAAAGTTCTCAGGTTGTAGCTCGAAAACAACCAAGAAGTTTTTTAGCTTTCATTCTCGAACATTAAAAGTTATGAAGCGGTCGCTTTCGAGCCACCGAGAAATTCTTAAGCTATAACTCGCGATTAATCATGAAGTTCTTAAATTACCGCCCTCGACCAATTAAGTGATTCTTAGGCTGTCGTTTGCTAGCTATCATAGGGTTCATAAGCTCTGGCTCGCGAGCACCTAAGAATTTCTCAACATCTCGCTCGCTTGCAATCAAGAAGCGGCCACTATCAAACAATCAAGGGATACTGAAGCCGTCACGCTCGAGTAATAAAGAGGTAATAAAGCAGTCACTTTTGGGCAATCAATAGGTTCCTAAACGTCATTAGTTATTGGTTCTCAAACAGTCACTGGATCTCAATTAAGAGGGTGTTTTGCCGTCACTCTTTAGCAAATACAGACGTTGGCAACCTGCCACACGCGCAAGTAATCAAAAGTAATTGGTCTGTCAATAGTTGGCAGTTCTTAGGCTGTCTTTCAAGAGTAATCAAGAGGTTCTTGAGCTGTTCCTCTTTAGCAAGAAGTTCCAAAGTTGCGTCTAGCTAACAAATTTTGCCGGAAAGAAGAGCGGTTAGCAGCAAACGTTGACTATTATACTTTTATTTCAGGGTAAATTACACCGTAAGGAAAATTCGACGCCGGGGACACTTCCATCGTCATTTGGCACGGGTAATTTAGTGACTGCCTACTAGAGCGAAAGTCGCTGTAATCACCTTATAGCCTAATGATAGGCTAGATTAAAAACAATAACAAAAATATTAAGATATAAACAAGAGTAAAACAAAGAAAAATGCCCCCAAATAGAAACAAAAATAAAGCAACAAGCAAAAAATTAAGAACAATAAGGAAGCACGCTCCGGGGGGAAGGCCTGGCTCCCCCCGGGTGCAGAGACCTGTGCCCTACAAGAAAGAGAGTAAAATAAAATAGAGGAGGCCAGCCTCTTCCAAAGAGTTACATAGTCCACAAGTCTGTGTACACGAACTCGTCCCGAGTACAACAGACGAGCAGTAGCTACCCTGTTCGTCCCGATACCTTGACAGGTGACGTGCGCGAAGATCACCCTGACTAAAACATTCAACAAAAATAGGCTTAGCAGTCTGGGAAACAACACAGTCGTAGCAATAAAGTGCAGGCGAGCTCTCCATAATATTGGCGGTGCCTTCCGCAACTGTTGTCAATTCGAAGACGACAGAGTGCAACCTACCTAAGCTGTCAGGGCATTGGGGGGTAGGTCCATGGGAACAGTCGCGGCGCAATGACATGCAACTTTAGGTTCCCCTCGATCGTCTCCACTCTTCTTTGCCAAGCAGCCCGAAGAGCTCCCCTGATTCATGCTATGTAATCTGTGTGGGAAAGAGCAAAATGCTGGTTGGTGGTGCAGTCATCCGCAATTCCTACATACCAAGGAAACCTGCAGAAGATAATCTCGACATCCGCCTACCTCGAGGCAAGCGTGGCTCCACGGATGCCCCGAGAGCACTCAGGACTCTTTGTGAGTAGCTAAAATCACATTCAGCTCACCAAATTTTGCACGACGCGTTGTCTCGTACTGTGCGGTGTATTGCAACCAGCTTGGCCGTAAAGACGGACGCAGCGCTTGGGAGAGCCACGCTGACGAAGCCGATCTCTTTCTGGGAATTGGAACAATCCGTATAACTGGTACGGATGCAGTGTGAAACGAAGAGTGATCCAAAAAAGCCAAACGCAATACTCCTGGCACAGTATAAGCTTTGCGAGCAGAGGCCTGAGACAAATAGTTAAAAAAGGTACCCTAGACCTGGAGGCGAGCGTCCTGGGCAATGTCCAGACCGGCTGCAGAGGCAGTGAAAGCCATTGGCGACTGAGGGAAGCGCCGAGCTAGCGCGCTGAGGCGAATAATACATCGTGTACGGCGCAGAGCGAGTAACATCTACCCAGTATCGGCAAATAGGCTTTTAATGGGGACGTGCGGAAGGCACCCGTCGACAGGAGGAGACCAGTGTGGTGGCTCGAATCTATTACTTCCAACCGAACCCCGTTTAGGAACAAGTCCGGATATGGGTGGAGCCATGGATGGCCGTAGTCATGCACCACCTTACTCTCGTCTAAGGGAAATTGAAGACTGTGCTCTTCGTCATAGCAAGAGATGCTGTTCAGTACCTGTTGGAGTCGACAATCCAGAGTTGGCATCTGAGCCGAACCAAAAAAGATCGAAAGGTCGTCTACGTAGAGCATAACGAGAAATCTTCCGGCAGCATCGAGGTGATACCGTTGATGCTCAGGGCAAAACGTGTTACAGTGAGGACACTTCTCTGCTGGACAACTTCTTCCTGATAAATTGGGCAGGAGAGGGCTCCCTCCATCCATACGCTGAATCCACGATCTCGCAAAAACTATTAAAAAAAATAAGAGGCATCCCCTGGTCCTTATGGTGTGGAGTCTCCATGATACCGTATCACTATGCGGTATCATAAGCCTTATCCTGACCGAAAAAAACCCGAGGCGTAGTGATGTCTCGAAGGAAGGCCTCATAGACGGCATTTTCCAGTCGGAGCAGAGCATCCGACGGGGAGTGAAACTTGAGGGAGTTGCACTTTACAAAAATCAGGTGGCCTTCGTTGTACAGAAAAAAAGGTTAGTTTAACATTTAACAATTTCTCTATCAACTTAGGGGCCAAGCATGGCACAATGGATGTCGAGCTAACTAGGGGCGGTGTCCGCGCACGAAGCGAGAACGGTATTCAACTCACTCAATGTAAACATATCATTGAAGCGTTCTGCGCCTCTGGAGGTAAAGTGCAGTCAGTGACTTTCAGTGATATCAGGAAGTGCATTGAATACTGGCGGGGCAGCATTCCGGCTAGACAACGCGGAGAAACCGGTCGTGGGTCCCCATTATCCTGGTGAACGGGACGGAGGTTCCACAAAAACTTGCCCCGAATCGTCTGACTCACTTCTACACCGCTGGTAGAGGGGTATTCCCGTCAAGTGAAGACACGAATGCCCACCAAAAAGAGCTTCGAAACATAAATCGTTCAAGTGGATCTAATAGCGCATGCAGGCATAACACATCTGTTTGATGGCCCTCTCACACTAGGCCTGATCACCACGGAAGCAGTCGACGTGAAAAATGGCCAGACGCACTAGGAATAGTAGCTAGGCCTACATCGATGAGGATAGCGGAGAAGAACTCAATGGTATCACTCACCGACCTAAACTCCACGACTGGGACAGTGAAATCAGTCATTTCTTTAAATTCGTACCACCACGCCCGCGCTAAGCACCATCGGGAGGGTCTCTAAAGCAACAGTGGTCATGAAAATGATATTTTAATGAGAAAGTGATCACTACTATGATGGTATTCGACTACCTCCCACCCCAAATCAGGTTGTGTATCCGAAAAGCACAGGGATACATCAATACAAGTAAATGAAGCGGTTCTCGGGCAGTGATGCGTAAACTCATCGACATTTTAGGACGCCTATCTCCAGCTCGTCGATCAGGTCGGCAAGGACCTGACCCCTAAGATTGATCGAGTAGTCCACCCAGAGTGAAAGTCTACTGTTCAAATCCCCTAGCAAGAGAAAGGGCTTCGGCAACCGTGCCACGCTGCGGCGGAAGTCCCCCGCGTTGAAGTCAGCTGACGGTGGAATGTACGCAAAAATAACTATACCTCGCATCCAGGTGCAGCTTCACTGCTACTGCCTAAAAGGAAGTATTTAAAGCAAAAAGAAGAACAGAAACATGAAGCCGGGTGTAAAGCGCGCATCCTCCTTCCCGGTCACTATCTCGCAAAACCTTTATACCGTGGAGGGTGGACCGGAGTCCGCAGCAATTCCATTGAAGGAATATGCCCTCCAGGCATAGCTCGGAGGAGATGCGGGGGTCAATACGTTTCCTGGAGGCAGAACTCCGGATGCTGTTGGCTGAATAAGGTGCTGAAGGTGCTGTCCCCTTCGAGGACTTATCGGGGGATGTTGGGTTCGCCATGCAAGTATTTTCCTCTCTCCGTCTCGAAACTTTAGGTGGGAGGGACAGGTTCGGATGCTGTAGTTCCTCTTTTGGAGGATACACTGTCTCTGAACCACACAGCCCAGCATTGGGTGGAGGCGTAGGAGCTGAAGCTCCTTTGGTCTTTCTTCTTTCGGGGGCAGCCTTAGGAACCCCGGAAGACGGCCTGATGACTTGGTGAAGCGCGCGGCCGTTTCACCTTACGGGAAACCGTAACGCTGGGAGAGGGGGGGGGGGACCCTGGTTTACTCGAGGTTTTGTGTCGCCAACTCTACCAGGGGCGAGCCCGGGGTGAGTAGAACTCGCAGAAAGGTTCCGAATTGGCGCGGAAACGACCGTGCTCGTAGGCCTGGAGGGGCCAGGAGCAGATGGTGCCTTCTTAAAATTGAGACAAAAGACTTATCAGGCAGTGCCGGGCGCGCCAGGACCAAGTCCTTAGCCACTCGAAATAAAAGACAATCCAGAGGCTGAATAACCAGGATTTCCTTTTCCAGGACATATGCACCACATTGCTTTGAAGAAGCGGGGTACGGATCTCCGCAATTGACACACATGGGTCATCCACGAGACGGACTTATAGTGTACGGCCTTCGAGCAGCTTACACATTCTTCGGGAATACCTATCTTTGAACATATACACGAGCGAACGTGACGAAGAGTGTATGGGTGAATCTCGAGCCCACCCCTCTTGTTTTCCATCACACGTTCGACCTTGAGCGCTCTATTGTCGGCCAGCTCTAAGGGGATGTTTTCTATGGAGTAGACCACGAGTTACACCGCGTACGACACTCATTTCACCAATTCATGGTAGATTGCGGCGTCACACTTACCGGCAAGCCATTAAGTTTCCGAAGGGCACAAATCATGGCCACTTCGGAAGGATTTGAGCCATTCGCCAGAATGCTCCTGCCCGATATAAGGGTCACCTTCGACTCTCTATCAATCAATCTAGCTAATTCTCTACTCTGCTGGATAATATTGCCTTTGGCCAGCATGCTGCCATCAGTAGAGCGAATAATCAGAAAGCGTGTGAAGCTAGCGGGCTCGAAAACGTGAGGTAGTCTCTTAATGAGAGGCCCAGCGAAATTGAGGCTCCGCTCAGCGCACTTGCAACTTTCAACTTTGGTCTTAGTCTGCCCCCCCCCCACCCCCACCAGAGGGCCTTTTAGGACAGGACTTGCAGCGGAGGTAGAGGAACCCTTAAACATCTTTGTCTTTTCTTTTCCTTTCCTTTCCGGGGAAAGAAGGGTGGGGAATGAACCCGCTTCTTTCCACCGCCAGAAGGAGCCCTTAGGCTGGACGGACTGACCTCAGCAAAATCCTTTTCTAAGATGGAAGTCTTGGCTTTCAAAAGGGCACCAGCCGGGAAGGAGGTCCCTCCTCTCCTTCCGAGTCCTCGGTGGCCCGAGCGGCGAAAGAGAAGCTTTCACAAGGGCGGATCTAGGTTCGGTGTTCAGCACCGAAATTATGTTCGCCTGCATGAAAAATCCTGGTATACGCGGCTGGGTCGCCTCATGGAGTATGTCCATCTGAAGGTGGCCTCCTCCTTGCGGACGCCCCCATCCCACTCCGAGGCATTACAGTTCCCAATCAAGGACTCTTTTCGTGTTTCGTCGACCTCTGCAGACTTAAATTGCATGACTACCCACCTTTAAGCTTAAAATACAGGACTGCAGGACGTTTGGGGGCACTGGCTGACGGGCCCTGCTCTCCCTGGCCCCTCTAAAGGGGTTGACCCTATCGAGCCAATCCCACTGGGAGGGATCAATTTGTGTCTGCCTGCCTTCTCTCTTGGCAGTCCCGTGATATTAAAGGAGGGACTGCTGCTGGTACGTAGATGAAATCGCCCGAGGAGGCCTTAAAGAAAGGGTGAGGGGCCCTATGCCATACATCCAACCACACCAAGAAATGGATTGGGGAAATGAGGGTCACCCCTATGGAATGGCCACCACAGAGCCCCACCTTAAATCAACAGGACGCTTGTGGACAGTGTTTGGCAAAACAATAAAAAGTACCACAGTTACAAATAAAGCAGACGTGTATGGTAACTTACAAGCTGACTAGGGAAAGATAGCGTTAGAAATGTGAAAATTTGGTGAAATCAATGCAATGAAGAATTCTGGCTGTAATTATAGCAAAAGGGGGTCCAACTAAGTATTCAAATAATTAAAAAAAATATATAATATACAGGGAGGAAAATACAAGTGTAGAATGATATTTATAATTATTTTATAACACAATGCAATATTACATAATTCTTAGACTAAAACGAAAGGAAAAATATATACTAAAAGATAATAAAATTAATATTCGATGTGGTCGCTTTTAGCGTCGATAGCACAACGGAGTTTAGGTATGACGCGAGTGAAAGTGAGACGCAAGGTTTAGGCTGATATTTCCTCCCCTATTTTTTTATTTTGGTTATTTTTCAGTTTATGCCCGCCCTCGAATTTCGTGAGCGGTTTGTTATAAATGCTTCGAAATTTTTTAAAATGCGCAAATGCTATATAGCAGTTTCAGTACTTAATGTGAGCAAATCTTTAATTATCATGTTATAACGAAAAATAGAATGGCCGCCATCTTCGAATTGAAAGAATCGAGTTGGTTTAATTTTTTTGACTTTTGTAAAGTCTTCACATTAAAAGAATCGGACGTACTATTTCGTCCGTGTTGCAAAATGTTTCACGTTTTTGGAGTACATTTAAGTTGACGGCTCGTGTGGGGGTAAACACAATGGGGGGACTACACTACGATGATCCTGAGTTTCGAGTTTCATTAAATTGGGGGGGTTCTGGGGGGCACAGCCCCCCAGTATATAATCCTAATTGTTTATAGAATAATAATTCGAAAAGGACTCAAACGCGCATGAATATTCCGACACGAGTAAACGATAATATTTACACACAAATTTTTTTTTCGGCCGGGCCGCTACTCTACATATTTACCGAATCGGTTACGTAGGGGTTTATATAGTTTAGTTTTTTATTTTTGTAAAACACTTTAAATATTTATTTTTGAATTAAGATGGTATAATTGTGTTCATATGGGTGCGAACGGGTTACGTAACACCTATAAGCAAATAGAGTCCCAACGAAATTTGACAATCGCACTTTTGAATTCTAAATTAAGGATAGGCTTTTTCGAATTAGGAATATTTACGAGTTTTTTTTTTAACTTGTTGGGGGGCGCACCCCCTCCCCAATTAAGTGAGGGATATGTGGGCGAAGCCCCCCCATTTCTAAATTAAGTTAAAAATATATATAATACAATATGATGCGAGTCCAATAAACTCCTCCTCCCCCCCAAAACACATTTTTTTTAATTTGCCCAAGAAAAAGCATTGTCTACATTAAAAAGCAATTGTTTTTAACGATATATATATATATATATATATATATATATATATATATATATATATATATATATATATATATATATATATATACATAGTGCTCCGCAAAAGTTTACAACACACCATGAAAAACAGACGTTTATGTATTTGTAAGCACGATAGGTAAATGAAACTTTTATTACTGACAGGATATGTATTCAAACAATAAATTAAATAATCAGAACTATACAAAAACATCAATATAGTTTTTGTCGAAGAAATACAATTAATTAGTAACGCAAAAGGTTACAACAATCGTTTCATAATATTTAGTAGCATAACCACTGTTGCTAATAATAGCTTGTAGCAGCCTAGAGTAGTCTCCTAAGTACTTCTTACATGTGTTTGTGTTAATAATACTCCATTCCTCAATGCATATTTTCTTCCATTCAGACATGTTTGTTGGTTCTCTTTTGGGGATTCTGAGCTTCAATTCCTTCCATAGATTTTCGATAGGGTTCAGATCTGGGGATTGACTAGGCCATTTTAGAACATTTACACCGTTTGATCTAAACCAATTTTGTGGCAGTTTTGCTGTATGCTTTGGATCATTGTCTTGTTGAAAGATCCAATTCTGTTTCAATTTAAGATAAAGCACACTTGCACGTAAATTTTTCTTCAAGATTCTTCTATAATGTTCTCCATTCATCCTTCCTTCTATGGTTTCGATATTTCCAATACCTGCGGCACTAAAACAACCCCAGATCATGATTGAGCCACCTCCATATTTTACTGTTGGGGTAGTGTTCATCGGTGCGTATTCGGTGCCTTTCTTTCGCTATACCCTCGGAGCTCCATTACGGCCGAACAGTTCTATCTTTCTCTCATCTGACCAAAGTGCGTTGTCCCAAAACTGCAGGTTTACCAACAAACTCTTTTGCAAAATTCAAACGATCACGAACCTGTTTTCTTGTAAGAATTGGGGTTTTCCTTGGAGACCGTGAGTAGATGCCGCCCATGTTACGAAGCGATCAACTAATTGTGTCTTTACTCACTGTAACTCCACTCACTTCTAAGTCACGCTCAAGTTCTTTAAGAGTAACCTTGGGTGTTTTACTGACCTTGCTTACTAATAATCTCCCTGCACGTACGGTTATGTTGCGAGGAGGGCCAGAACTGATCAGATGAGTAAAATGTTGAGACTTCCAGTGACGTATTATCGTTCCAACTGAATTCAATGGTACTACTAACTGACGAGATATTTTTCTATAACCAAAGCCACTTTTATGAAGGTCTACAAAACGTTTTCGAAGATCTTCATCGATTCGTTTCTGTTTTCCCACCGTGCGAATGTTTACAGGACGCTGTCTGATACAGAATGACGCGACGATATCTTATACCAGTCCCTAAGTTATGTGCGTACATTAATGGAGAACGTTCTAGAAATTGTAACAAGTTTCTCCTTCTCGAACATTTATGAGTAAGTGATAAAAATCGATATGTGTTGTAAACTTTTGCGTTACTAATTAATTGTATTTCTTCGACAAAAACTATATTGATGTTTTTGTATAGTTCTGATTATTTAATTTATTGTTTGAATACATATCCTGTCAGTAATAAAAGTTTCATTTACCTATCGTGCTTACAAATACATAAACGTCTGTTTTTCATGGTGTTGTAAACTTTTGCGGGGCACTATGTATATATATATATATATATACATATATATTAATTATTAAAAAATTCGAGGAAGGGCATAAAGCGAAAAATAACTTCCATTTTTACTTCAGAACTTCGACCCTTCGATGAGATTTGGTACAGGCTTTCTGCTCAGGCATTATCCACACTACAGTCCATGGAGTTTAAAAATCACAAACTGGAAGGCCAAAGATCCTTTCACCCAAACCCATTAAAATTTGCCTGACACCAGTCTTGAAATTATTTTGTTGTGTGAGGTTGCTTCATTTTGTTGAAGGGGTTACACCGCCATTCCCAGTGGTGGCATCTACCCAAGGGATGACTTTCTCTTTCAATATCTCCCAATTATTATATTAATTGATCTTTACCTTCCATTTTATTGAAGATGAGAGGTTTTGGTGGACCCGTTGAAGTTACCCCCCCCCCAAAAAAAAAAAAAAATCACCGAAGATTTCTTCCGTCTTTTGAAAGGTATTCCCTGTTCAACCAGAATCTGCCCCCAAACGATCATTTAATGTGTTGTGAGTAGCCTGGACAGTGAACAACTTCTCAGCCGTCCACAGAATCAGACGCTGCGAGTCATCAAGGAGCCGCTGGAAGAGCAGCTTTTCTCTTTGGACTATCTTCTTTTGGGTGGGTTTGGAAAGCAGATGGTTTTTAGCTATCTTGAATGGAAAAAGTTTCATACATAATTTCAGACAATTTTGCACGGTCACATGGCTTACTTTGGCCTCCAAAGCAAGTTGTCTGGCATTATTCATTGGATTTCCCTTGATCTTGTTTATCATGATAATTGTGAGGGTTGGGAGATCACTGATCGGGTTAGTGAGGTCTTCACTCTTGGAAGAAAACTGCCTGTCTCTTTAAGCCGTTTGGTATCTTTCAAATCACCAGATCAGCTCACATTGGGGTTCAACATTTTTAAATTGTCGCCCCCCTGAGCTCACAGGTACACGATTGCTTCATATTTTCCAATCATATTTGTAAACGGGTGTTGTTTTTTAAGAATTTACAATTTGATTCACAAAATTCAATAAATCCTAAAAGAACCCGCAAGAAAGTAATTAATTAATGCTAGAGAAACCTATTTAAAATGATTTTTTAAGAGCAGTCTACACTTTGGCGTTTCCCACCCTGTATATACTGAATTCATTTACCACAAATGCCTAACTACATTATATGAATGATTTCAGAATGTGTTTGATACTTTTGTAATATTTCGTGGCGTATCCTTTGTTTGCAATAACAGCACGGAGACGAATCTCAGGTTGATATTACCTTTTCGTAATCATTTCTCGATATTTAGTTCCACTTTTCTGCGCAAATCTGCCTCAAAGAGATAAGGTTCTGTGGGTTTCTCTTTCGGCTTTCGGTTTGTAACTTTCATTATGGGTCACCTACTCGTATGATCAATAGAATACAAGTCTTGGCGATTGACTTGGCCATAAAAGGAAGTTTATTTTTCTCTTTGTAAACCATTCTCGAGTTAATTTGGCCGTGTGTTTAAAATCGTTCTCTTGCTTTATATATCCATTGATGTCAGACGTAGAATTTTTTCGCACTTGCGAGCAGCTTTTCTTCCAGTGTTTTTAGATACGTGGCAGCATCCATTTTCTCATCAATGGTGTGGAGTGCTCCTGTGCCATGTGCAGTAAAACAACCCCAAACCATAAAACTCTCTACCCCGGTTAAGATAGTTTTTTAGGATAATAAGCCTTTCCTTCTGTCCCCAAACAGTAACGAAAAAGTTACATTTTAGTCTCATCTGACCATATAACAATGTTCCAAAATTAACTTCTTTTTTCAAGATGCTCTCTGGTAAAATTCAATCGACTCATTACATGCTTTTTATTACGAAGTGGTGTTTTACTCACTTTTCTCCCTGTCAATTTTAGGTCGCTTTGTAGATCTTTCATAGTAATTATTGGATTATTCTTAAGTTTTTTAAGCATTTGACGTCGAGACCGAGTCTTAATCTTGCGATGAGCACCGGCTCTTGGCAAATTGGAGGTGATTCCACCCTCGCGATGCTTTGGAATTATAGTTGCACAAGGAACTTAAACTCGCTCACAAATGGTCAATGAATGAAATTTATTTTTTTGTGTAGAATAGCTTTGACCTTCGGCATTGCTGAAAGCTAACGTCCTTCGTCTATGGATACTTATCAATGAATGACGGTGCTAATATTCGGCAGTTTACATCAGTTTCGTTGTTAGAAATTTGTCGGTTCTTCAATATTACCCTTTTTATAGAATTTCTAAGATTTCCTTTGTTTAATAACAATATTGTCCCCATGTTATTAGCGTGGTCGAATACTTTTGTCACCAGCTAAAAATTTTATTTGTTGCAATTGTTGTTAAATACAAAGTAAATTTGTCTTATGTGTATTTCTTTTGTTAAATATGTATATGTTTAGTGAGTTTTACGTTAGTTTTATAATCATACGAAAGCAAAAAGTATTTCAGAAATATTGAAAATTTCAGTGGTATGTAAAACAAAAATAACCCGTTACATAAAATTACTTAATATATGGTGTAATTATGCAAAAAAAGGGGGAAGAAATTTTTTTTTTAATACAAATCTACTTCTCTATTAAGAATTAAAAACAAACTGAATGGAGTTAAAAGAATGAAATAACCCGATATATTATAAACAAAAACAAAACAAATGTGAACAAATTGCAGTGTGTGTGTGTGTGTATGTAGTATTAATCCTGCATTGGTATTTCTATTTTCTATAGGTAATTATTTTAAATTTTATTCCCTTTCTCCCTCGACTGAGTGTCAATGACGCATTTATTCTGCTGACTCAATTAATAATTACTCACGAGTGTGTGTCAATTTTTTGAACTTTCAAATTCCAAAATTCCATAAATGAGGAGTGCAAAAAGGTTTCAGTAAGACTTAATGATTTTAAAGATATTTTTTTTATTTTAATATACTTTAGTTCTGCTTGGTAATAAGCTACTTGAAATTGTTACCTTTTTGACTGTTTGAGGGAATTAAATGACAATTATTACATAAATATGTAATTATATCTAATTTACTGGTTTTTTTTTATTATTTCACAGGTTGAAACCTATTTATTAGTGCTGAAGATTACTTGGCCGTCAGTGCTACCATCCTTACCAGTGGAATTGACCTACAATGGCATTTAAAACTACAGACTGGGGACATTAACACATATGAGCAACTTAATCACAAATGGTAGAGAGTTATTGCCCTCTGAACTCTCAACTCTGTGTGAGGTTCTTAAATATGGACTATTGCTCAAAGAACAAAATAGTGAGGATGTAAGAAACTACCCAGCAGCCAGGCTTGTAAAGGACATATGCCCTAAGGTGCTTGAAAAGTGGGAATGAATGAACAGTTCTTTTGCAGCCCCCATTGCAAATTCACGAGCCACAATCTTAAACAAGATCCAAGAGAACTGGGAGCAAGCCAAAAACATATCCGTTAAGAGAGGACAGCTACATGTCAAGGAGGCTTTCATTGCAATAAGTGACATTTTTTTTATATTCTCAGTTGCAATTGCAAAATTGTTCTTTGCTGCGAATTTGACTGACCTGGTTGCAAAAACGAAACTCGGATACAATCTTGAGATGAAGATTCCTGTGAGGAACTTGCTTTCAGTAAATGTCAGAAGCAAAAGTTTGGTTCTATTGCTTCCCATCAGATTGGCTTGTCAGATCAATCTGGGCAAAAGAGACAAGTCAAAAAGCATAAGCGTTGCTGAATATAAGCAGACAAGTAAGCAGGCCAATGTTCCAATGTCATAAAGTGAATTGATTTTCTCTGCTGATGAAAATGAAGGTAAAATAGCTGATGCTCAAGATGGAAAGGGTGTAAGTTATGAAGTGACTTTAAAAATACCAAGCACATCTTCAACTTCCATTAAAGGGCCACATTACACTGCATTAGAAATACCTAGGGTTGCTATACATAGCACAAATATAGTGTTGACCTGCGTGCCACAGCTGCCTTTATGGATGCTAGCTTGATCACTGAAGAGAACAAAAGATTTATAATTGATCACAATAAACTCAAGATGGCCCAAAACAAAGTTACCAGATCCCTAGATCAGGATTTTGATGAACTTTGTAATTAGCGTGAAATTGACTGCGTCTTTTATGACGACCGTCAAGATACTACTAAGGTTATGCTGAAAGGAGACAATTCAGATTGTCAGTTCTGCAGCATTATCGAAGAAGAATATGTTTATGTGTTTAGTGAACCAGGTGTAAAATATCTCTACCAGTTCACTCATGGGAAAGGCTTAAGGAGTAAAATCAAACTGCTGATGTTTTTGCTCATGATCTTGTAGATTTCATGAAGAATAAGGCCATTGATAAAAGCCTGTAGGCCGGTGGAGGTAATTCTACAAATACTAATACTTGCTGGGTGGGTGGTTCCATGCATTAGGTAGAAGTCAAGCCTTCCCTAAAATGATGTGTTTGGTTTGTGCCCTCAACACTAACGATTCCTCCCTGCAATACTTGATCACATCACTGGATGGGAAGACCTTGTCTACCAACAAGTAGACAAGTAATATTGGCAAGATTCTAGACACTGCAACGGAACTTGAAATCTATCCTTATTCATTAAAATCTCATTTGGAGAGCTTCTTAATCACTGAGTGACAATGTCGTAAAGGATCTCTCTACTGGTCAAGCGTATGGGTATAAGATCATACAGCCATAAGGACATAAGAACTTCCCACAGATCTGGCCCTTCTTGAATTTGGTCTAGTGAGCCATTCTAGGTAGTTGACAACAGCAAACAGGCTTTGTCATATATAAATTTCAAAAAATGGCTTTAAAATTCAGAATCATCAACTTAAGAGTCATAGTGGAATACCCATTTGTTGCATACTACCTCCCGTTGGTTCAACATCAAAGTAAAACATTCTTGGTTGGAAGGCCCACGCCACATCTTGTTTCAGCAGCGGCTACTTAAGCTGCAAAACGGTTGTAGCGGATGCTGTTTTGCCAACCATCACGCGCTCAGCATGGTATTTATTGACCAAAATGATAATCTATACACTCTTGTGCTTAGATGACAGTGAAGAAAGGAGAGCTGCTATCTAAAAGATTGTTGACATGAGGAGTGGAGATCATCACGCACTTGGAGATATTTCTGTCCGTCATAAGAAGACCTTTTCCATCAACCCCAGTGCTTTTTCTTTGTTTAAGCTGACAGACTGGTCTGATGGGGTATTCGAACCTCCTTTGACATGGAAACTACCTACAGCGGAAGTAAAAAAAGTTCCCTGACGAACAAGTTCCACAGTCGCCCTGTCATGCTCAGTCAATAGAGAGGTGTGAAACAAGTCACAGAGGCAGCAGGCAGGGTGGATACATATGAGAAATGTAAGGGTTATATCGAAGGCTATGAAGCAAATCGGCGACTATGTCCAAAGACGAATCAAAGCAGGAATCGTTGAATTTGTTTAATTATTTTTTTTACTGATGTCATCCCCTTCTAATGTACTATGATTACAAATATATGTTTAATGATTACTGGGATATGTTTTATGCAGCTAAAATTAACAACTGTGTTTTTTCTAGAGCAAATTAAGGAGTTTTTTCGAACGAAGATTCTCCAAGATAAATTTTTAGCAATCGCAAAAATAACAGCATATTTGAATTCCTCATATCCAAACACATATTTTTATAAGCCTTCAATGGAGGAATTGGCAAAAATTAATCTCATCCCACAAATTGACACACCCTAATGGCTCACGGAGACCTGTGGCAATGCCACATAACCACCAGTGACTAGAGGAGAGCCCACTCACATTACCTGCTGCCAACCTCACCTTAAAAACTCTAACAGTGAATTATTAGAAATCGAATACTTATTTCCATTGGGAAATTATTAGAAATTGAATTCTTATTTCCATTGGGCACCGCGCTTATATTGATGTTTCTCGGAAGCAAGCATGCGTTTTCTAATTTGTCGCTGGCTCGTAGCTGAATATGTCGCTCTCTCGAAACCATGCAATTCATGACCTGTCTCTCGCTGGCAAGGGGTCAAGAACCCCTGAGTAGCGCCTTCTGGCGTTGACCCTGAGAATCCCCGGACTCACCTGAGGTCGAAAGAACTCCACCGGGTGGAGGGTCTCCGGCGCTTGGTGCAAGGGGCGCACCACATATCAAAGACCCCTGGCTCCCAGCGCCACGCTTGGCGGTCCTCCATGCATTCACACTGAAACGTCCCCCCACTGCCAGGCCCCCCGACGATCCCTGAGCCCCCGAATCGCTCCAGGCGCTCGAGTCTGTCAGGTGTTAGGGCCCTCACAGGGGGTGGGGGAGGAGCCAGCGGGGGCCCTCGCATAGGAGGTCGGGGGGATCTCGTAGGGGTGGCAGGGACTGTTGGAGGACATGAAGCTGAGCAGTCACCTGAAAAGCGTGAAGAAAAGGCTTCAGAATCATCTCGCATTTAAATGATAAAAAAAGCCTAAAAACGAACTAGGGAACAAAACAGAAAAATCGGGCGAAGGGGTGAGTAAAGTTAGGGAAGGTGAAAATGTGTATATGGGGTGTTGGGGACACGGATGGCGCGTGAGTCTCCTGAACCAGCCCTTTTTCCGAGGAAATTTACCTCATAGTTTATGCGCGCATGCGACCACCCACTGATGCCAAAGCCATGCAGGATCCTCGCATATATATATATATATATATATATATATATATTAAACCGCAATGAGAGAGATGATAAACGGTTATTTAGTCGAAAAATTAATTTTCCTAATTGCGAAATAAAACCGTGCAGAGGTGGGGATCGAGACGAACACACTGAGGCAGCGAGCAACCACTTTGATCTCAATTAAAAAGCCACCCCTTAAGCGACTATCATATATACGAGTATATATATATATATATATATAAATATATATATATATATATATATATATATATATATATATATATATATATATATATATATATATATATATATATATATTTATATTAACAGCGCCTCGAAACAGACAGTGAACCTTCGTAAAAATGTTGGTTAGAGGGTTGTTTATTTCAATCTGTGGAGTTGCGTGAGTAATGAAAGTAGATTCTTTACATGTAAGCTATACGATACAAATAAACCACTCCATGGATGTTTTGAAACTAATGAAATTATTCATAGTGTACATTGAAGTTAATGAATGTTTTCACTTCAGTTGCATAGAGGGTGTAATAAGGCAAATTCAAAGCTGAAAGTTAGAGGCACAAAAACTATTTATTTTGGGATGTGTGAATGAGCAATAAAAGGTACTTCCTCATTTAAACTATGAAACTAATTAATTATTTGCTTAGACTGATGTTTTCCATGTGCTGGTATGAAGCTTCTAAATTTCTTAAGGAAACCTGTATACAAACAGACCTTGTAAAGAAGCGAACTATAAAAAAACGGGAGTTTGGAGTAATATGGAATCTCTTATTTGGAAATGTTCATGAGTGATTTAAAATATGAAAAATTATGAAATAAAACTTTTTTCATGTGATATTAATTTCTTGATCTGATAAATTTCCTTATTTATTTTAAGAAATCAATGAATTTCTACATGTACACAAACACAATAAGCTTTATTGACATAATACCATGCCCGCAAACAGTCAAATTCCGTTAAACTGAATTGTACAAATGAATTCGACAAAACAGGGATAAAAATGATATAGTAGAATAAACCTAAGTATGACTAAATGGTTGGGAAGTGTAGGGAAAAGCTGAAAGGAAATGAAGAATACACATTAGGCGAAATCTAACCTTTAAAACAAAAAAAACATTAGAGATAAAAATACATTCCATTTCGGAGCGAGAAATTCCTTTCATTTTCGAAACAACAAAGTTAAATTAGGGCATAGAGGATAGACGGCCGTTAAGATGGGAAAAAATATAGGAAACAGACAAACGTTAAGAGGGGAAAAGAGAAAAGGACAGACAAACCTTAAGAGGGGGAAAGAGAAAAGGACAGACAAACCTTAAGAGGGGGAAAAAGAAAAGGACAGACAAACCTTAAGAGGGGGAAAGAGAAAAAGACAGACAAACCTTAAGAGGGGAAAAAGGAAAAGACAGACAAACCTTAAGAGGGGGAAAGAGAAAAAGACAGACAAACCTTAAGAGGGGGAAAGAGAAAAGGACAGACAAACCTTAAGTGGGGAAAAGAGAAAAAGACAGACAAACCTTAAGAGGGAGAAAGAGAAAAGGACAGACAAACCTTAAGTGGGGAAAAGAGAAAAAGACAGACAAACCTTAAGAGGGGGAAAGAGAAAAGGACAGACAAACCTTAAGTGGGGAAAAGAGAAAAAGACAGACAAACCTTAAGAGGGGGAAAGAGAAAAAGACAGACAAACCTTAAGAGGGGGAAAGAGAAAAAGACAAACCTTAAGAGGGGGAAGGAGAAAAAGACAGACAAACCTTAAGAGGGGGAAAGAGAAAAAGACAGACAAACTTTAAGAGGGGGAAAGAGAAAAAGACAGACATTAAGAGAGAAAAACATACATTAATAAGGGAAAGCTAGAGGAAACAGACATACATTAGGAGGAAATAGAGCAAACATACATACCTTAAGGAGGAAAAAATAGCAGACAAAACTTAAGATGAGGAAATAAAGGAAACAGACAAACTTTAAGAGGGGGAAGAGCTCATCTGGCGACTGCCTACTTGGGCATTAGTCGCTGTATTCAACATTGCCTAAAATTAGGCATATTTAAAAGAGGATGCTAAAAACCATATTAAATAACCATCAATAAAATAAAACAAAGAAAAAGGTAATAAGCAGGAAGAGAGCTCCGGCGTCGGGGGGTGGTCCGCCTACACCGGCGCAGGAACATGTGAGCTACTAAAATAAGAAAAAACAACAACAAAAAACACCCAGCTATTTAAATAAAGGGGAGAAGGCCGGCATCATCCCAAAAATCTAAAAGTCCACAGGTCGGTGAGTACGAACTCGTCCCGAGTACAAGGGACAGGCGGTAACGACCCAGCCCATCCCGCTACCGGGACAGGTAACGTGCGCGGAGATCGCTCAGACTGGGATATTTAACAAGAACGTGCCAAAAAGTCTGGGGGCCCTCGCAGGAAAGCACTCCATCAAATGGCGGTGCGTGCCGCGAGTGTGTCCAATTAAGAGACGACAAAAAGCAGCCTGAAGCCTTCGCGGCATTGGGGGGTAGGACCATGGGAACAATCGGGGCGCAATGACACGCAACTTTACGTTCCCTTCAATCGTCTCCCATCTTCTTTGCTAAGCAGCCCGTATTCCTAGCATGTAGTCAGAGTGAGGAAGAGTGAAACGCTGGCCCTGTGGGACTCTTTGGCGCGCTCATTCCCCGCATTGAAAACGCTTGCCCCGAAAGCACTCAGAGCGCTTTGTGAGTCGCTATAAATCACAATCCCGTCTCTAAACCAGGCACGTCCCGTAATCTCCCGTACCGAGTGGTGTATTGCCACCAACTCAGCCGTAAAGACAGACGCAGCGCCTGGCAGAGGCCCGCTGATTTCAAACAGAGGGGATACGGCGTGGAAGCCGACCCCTACTTCGGACATGGAAAAATCCGTATAGACTGGCACGTTGGCCAGGTTCGAGCGAGACAAGAGGTGTGCTCAAAAAGGTCGAACGCAATACTCCCGGCGCTGTACAAGCGTTTCGAGCAGAGGCGCAGCGACAAATAGCCAAATGTGGTACCCTCCAGGGTGGCGTCCTGGGCAGAACCAGAGGTGCCACCGGCCCAAGAGCTATACCTAGCTCTCGAAGGAGTTTCCTGGCCATAAACTTAAAGGGCTTAGGGTATGACTGGCGTCTCTCGGCGGCATAGGCACAGTCAAAATCAGCTGCGGATGCAGTGAGAGCTGTTGGCGATTGAGGGAGGCGCCGGGCTCGCATCTACAGGAGAATAATGCACTGTACACGGTGTAGAGCGAGTGGCATATCCCTAGCATCGACTAGTAGGCTCTCAATGGGGAAAGTGCTGAAGGCACCGGTTGCAAGGCGAAAGCCGGTGTGGTGGATCGAGTCCACCTTCCGCAATACACGCTCGGGGGTGGATGCATAAAACTCGCATCTGTAGTCGAGCTTCGAACGAACAAAGGACCGATTAAATGTAAGGTGGTAGCTGAACGTCACGGAACAGAGAATATCCATGGCGCAGGTACAAGAGACCCTAAGGCTGCAAATTGAGCCTCTCAGGCGAGGCTTCGGTCAAATACAAGACCAAGGAAATGGTGCGATTTAAACACATCCAGGCGTACCCCATTAAGAAACAAGTTTGGTTCTGGGTGGAGCCATGGATGGCGGCAGAAGTGCACCACCTTAGTTTTGGCCATGAAAAACCGAAACCTGTGCGCTTCAGCATAGTAAGAGATGTGGTTCAAAGCCTGTTTGAGTCGAGGGTCCAAAGTTGGCACCTGGGCCGCGCCAAAAGAGAGCTAAAGGTCGTCCACGAAGAACGTAGCGAGAACATCTTCCGGCAGCACCGAGTAATGCCTTTGATGTTCAGTGCAAAGAGTGTGACATTGAGGACATTTCCCTACGGGACACCCTCTTTCTGCTCCATTGGGCCAGAGAGGGCTCCCCACATCCTGGGAAAAGACCCTCAACCCAGATCTTGTTAAGCAAATCTAACAGAAAGGCCATGCTTCACTCACCCAGGTGTCGAAGCATGGCGTACGGGACATTGATCGGACCAAAGGCGGTGTCCGTGCAACTACTTCAGAGTAAACCTGTATTTGAAGGGTTCTCCGCCTCTCGAGGTAAAGAGCCGGAGGGGGGTCCTGCCAGAACTTGCCCTGAATCCTTTTGACTCGTTTCCACACCTCTGCCTGAGGGCTCTTCCCGTTAAGTGAAGACACGTATGCCTGCCAAGAAGAGCGGCGGGCGTGCTTCGAAATATACCGGTACCTAGCCCTAGCCCGATGAAATTCAGCGACAGTGAAATCGTTTGGGCGGCGCTTATAGCGTATGTAAGGATAAAGCTTCTGTTTGAAAGCCGCCTCACACTCGTCCGACCACTACGGGAGTGGTTGGTGTGCAAAACGGCAAGACGTTCTGAGAATAGTAGTCAGGCCGGCAGCGATGAGGTTGCCTGAGAAGAACTCAAGGGCCTCATCTACCGACCTAAACTCTTCGACTGAGATAGAGAATTCAGTCAATTCCTGAAATGGAGGCCACGCGCCAAGGCCAAGCACCACCGAGGTGGGGTCTCAGGCGGCAGCCGCCCAGAAAATGATATTTGAATGGGAAAGTAATCACTACCATGGAGGTCATCGACCCCCCTTCAATCAAAATCAGGCTGTGCATCCGAAGATCACCAAGATAGATCAAGGCAAGAAAATGAAGCGGTTCTCGGACAGTGATGCGTAAACTTATCCACATTTAGGACACCTAACTCAAGCTCTTCGATCAGATCGGCAAGGACTTGTCCCCTGGGATTTATTGAGTAGTCTCCCCAGAGAAAATGTCTGCTGTTCAGATCTCCAAACAAGAGAAAGGGCCTCGGCAACCGTGCCACGACGCGGCAGAATTCCCCCGCGTCGAAGTCAGCTGACGGTGGAATGTACGCAGAAATAACAGTATATTTCTATCCAGGTGCAGCTGCACAGTCACTGCCTGAAAGGAGGTATCTAAAGTGAAAAGAAGAACGGAGACATCATCCTGGGTGTAAGCCACGCATCTCCCAGCCGGCCGCCATCTCTTGGTGGTCAAACGCAAAACCCTTATACCTAGTGAGGGTGGGTAGGGGGCACGCGCCTAGCATGGTCTCCTGCAGAAAAATAGCTAATGTCGAACGAGACAAGACAAGCCTCCGCAGCTCCTCCCAGTTGGCTCGGAGTCCGCGGCAAATCCATTGAAGGAATATGCCCTCCAGGCCTAGCTCGGAAGAGACACGGGGGCCCTCTTCGAACAGAAGAACCTCACGGGAATGGCCGTACGCTTCTCTGAGGCACAACCCCGGGCGCTTTTGGCTGGACAATGCGCTGAAGGCGCTATCGCCTTCGAAGACTTATTAGGTGAGGTTGGGCTCGCCATGCGAGTCTTTTCCTCTCTCCGCCTCGAAACCTTGGGCGAGAGATGCGGCTTCGGAGGAGGGGGGGCCCTCTTTTAGAGGATCCACCGTCTCCGAGCACACCAGCCCACCACTAGGCGTGGACGAAAGAGCCGAAGCTCCTCTGTTGCTGTCCTCCTTTCGGGGGAAAGCTTTAGGAACCTTGGAAGATGTCCTGGCGACCAGTTTCAGGGGTGTATTATACTGTAAGTCTAACAACTAGGTGAAGGCGCGTTGCCGTTTCACCTTTCAGGAAACGGTCACTCTGAGGAAAGGGGGGGGGGCCCTGGTTTGAGCCGGGGTTGAGTGTGAATCCTTTGTGCTGCCAGCTTTACCAGGGGAGCGTCTGGGTGGAGTAGAACCTGCGGAAGGGTCCCGAATTGTCGCGGAAACAACCGTGCTCGTTGTCCTGGATGGGCCAGGAGTAGACGGTGTCTTTATTAGCATTGCGGCATCTAAGACGTCCCAGGCAGGCAGAAACGGGCGCGTTAGGACCAAATCCTTAGCCTCGTGGAATGAGAGTCGATCCTGGGCCTGAACGGCCAGGATTTCTTTCTCAAGGAGATATGCACCACATTGCTTCGATTAGGCGGGGTACGGCTCTCCGCAATTGGCACACTTGGCCGCACACGATTTGGACTTACCGTGTGCGGCATGGAGAAAATTACACACACTTTACGTGAACCCCGACTTTGCACGTTTACATGAGTGATTCGTATGGCCGAAGCGGTGATAGTAATAGCACCTCCGTGGCAGTGACACGAATGCCTTCACGCGGTAGCGATCCCCTCCAGCTCAGAGAGCTTGTCACAGTCGAACGTTACGAAGAATGTAGGGGTGGGTCTCGAGGCTCTTCCCTGTTTTCTCATCACACGTTCGGCCTTGACCGCCTCATGGTCAGCCAGCTCTAAGGTGATATCCTCTATGGAGTAGTCCACGAGTTCCATCGCATAAACTACTCCTTTCACGAAGTTCATGGTAGAGTGCGGCGTCACACTCACAGGCGTGCCATCAAGTGTCCGAAGATCACTAATAATGGCCGCCTCCGAGGGATTCGACGCATTTGCCAAAAGGCTCCCGTCCGAGAAACGGGGCACCTTCGGCTCTCTACCAATTACACTAGCTAGAGCTCTCCTCAGATGGATCATGTTGCTATCAGTGGAGCAAATAACGAGGAAGCGTTTGAAGCCAGCGGGCTCAAAATCCCCGGGTAACCCCTGAAGCAAGGGGCCCGATGTAATCGAGGCTTTGCCCTGCGCACTAGCACTTTTGGTCTTAGTCAGAGGTTCCACACCCGGGGTGTCAGAGGGTCCCGGATGTGCCGATATTGGCTTGGTAACATACCGAAGTGGCAGCAGACCTATCCGTACCCACAGCCCCCGCGGATGGAGAGGATCCCAGAGTCTTTTTAGTCTTTTTTGTTTTTTCTTTTGAGTAGAGGAGGGAGGCGATGAACCCGCTTCTCCCCTCCGTCGGCAGGAGCCCCTAGGCCAGATTGACCTGCCTCAGCAAGGTCCTTCACCAAAATTGAGAAGGTTCTGGCAGTTGCAGGGGCACCGGTCAGAGGAGATTTCTTCCCTCCTTGTACTGCCTTGGAAACCCTAGCTGTTTGAGGAGGACCTTGCATAGGGGCGGACTCGAGTTTGGTGCTTGGCGCCGAGCCCAGATTCGCTCCCATGGAAGGCCTTACCTTTCTGAGGCTGGGTTGCCTCAAGGACGATGTCTATTTCGGACGGAGGTGGTGGCTCCAGTTTGCCCCCCCCCCGAGGACATAACAGGTCCCATTGGCAGCGCTGTCACAAGTCGAGTCTGGGGAGGTACAGGCCTTAATCCCGGTAAGGTTCAATATTCTCGCCAGCAGGTCTTTTGAGGGAAGCGACCGATGGGGCCTGGCTCATCTCTCCCCTTAAAGGGGTTTGCCCTACCGAGCCTCTTCAATGTGAAGCGGTAGGCTATGGGCTGCCTGCTGGCTTTCTTGGCAGTCCCTTTTGGAAAGTAAAGGGGGGAATTTCGCTGGTAAGAGGGAGGAGTCCGAAAGCACCTCCAGAATAGGAGGTCAGGGGGAGTCCCCTACACCCGTAGGCGAAGGAGTGGAGTAAGCCTCCTTTCCGGTTAAGAAAGATTTGGAGGGTCCCCTGCGAGATCACAGGGGAAACGGACCTCCATTTTTTTCTGTTGAGCTGCCCGAGGGCGGCTCCGACGATGGAAAAGGGGAAATTGAGGTGAGATTTTGGGGGGTCTAATCAATGGGCATGGTGACCCTAGTTTTTTTACGAGAAGCAATCGCTCATCACATCTCGCAGTAGCCCGCCCTGCAGCGGGTGCGTACAGGGCTGGGAGAACCAGGTGCCGCTATTCAAGGCCACCCCTCCCGCCTGGTGGCCTGGCAGTCCCTCAGCATGGTGGCTCTTCCTTGGACACGGCGTAAAATGTATACTGTTTGAAAATAGAAAGGAAGAGGAGGTGACTAAGATGTGGGTGGGGATAAAGCAGGTTATTTAAAAACCCACCATTCTAAAATGGAGCTCAGGTTAGAGGAAATAGATAGACATTAGAAGGAAATAGTGCAAACAGACACTCATTAAGAAGGAAAAATAGAAACAGACAAACGAGAAACAGACATTAATACTGGAAAGCTAGAGTAAACAGATATCTTAAGAAGAACAAATAAATAAAGAGAAAGAAAATAAGAAACGAAAAATAGACACAACAGACAGACATCAAGAGGGGAAAATAGAATAAACAGACACACTTCAAGAGGGAATCGATCGATGAATCAAACATACTTTATGATGAGAAAATCGAGTATACAGACAGACCTAAAGAAACTGAAAATAGAGAAACAGACAAACCTTAAGAGAGGAAAAATATAGGAAACGACATACCAAGAGGGGTTAAAGTGAAGAGACAGACAGGCATTAGGGTGAGAAAAATAGATGTAACATAGAGACCTTAAGATGGGTAAACAAACGTACATTAAGAGGGTGGAGATAGAGGAAACAAACATATATTAGAAATGAAAAATAAAGAAAACAGACAGACTTTACGGAGGAAAAAATAGAGGAAACAAATATATATCAGAAATGGAAAATAGAGAAAACAAAAAGACCTTAAGAAGGAAAAAATAGAGGAAACAAACATACATTAGAAATGGAAAATAGAGAAAACAGACATATCTTAAGAAAGAAAAATGAAGAAATAAACATAAGAAAATCACAATACAGAAAATAGAAAGGCTTTAAGAGGGGAAAAATAGACGAAACAGAGACACCTCAAGAAGTGATGAAAGCGAGGAAACAGGGGGATAAAACTAGAAGAAAGAGATGGAGCTTAAGATGGTTCAAATAAGAGAAACATACGTACCTTAACAGGGGAAAACAAACATGCATTACGAGGGAAAAATAGAGGAAACAATCATTTATTCGAAATTAGAAAAAGGGGAAATAGATAGATCTCATGAAAGGAAAAATATAGGAAACAGACATATATTAGAAATGGAAAATAAAGTAAACAGCTGTACCTTATGAAGGGAAAAATAGAGGAAACAAATATATTAGAAATGGAAAATAAAGTAAACAGACAGAACTCAGGAGGAGAAAAGAGGAAACAAGTACCTTAAGAACAGAAAAATAGTGGAAACAGACATACCTTGATAAAAACAAAGGAAACAGACAAAGCTTAAGGGAAAATAGAGGAAACAGAAATACATTCGAAATGGAAAATAAAGTAAACAGACAGACCTTAGGAGAAGAGAGGAAACAAGTACCTTAAGAAGGGAAAGATAGTGAAAACAGACAGAACCTGATAAAAATAAAGGAAACAGACAAAGCTTAAGAAGGCAAAAATAGAGGAAACGGGCATACCTTAAAAAAGGAAACAGAGTAGGAAAATATGCCGAGGGGAGCATTTGTGAGTTGTAATAATAAAAATAATAAGAATAACTTTATGCGTTTTTACGTTCAGAGAACCGCAATAAAACATCAGTTCTAGAATCGATGGATCGGAGAATTATTATTCGCGTAAAACAAGGAAGCGAAAAAAAGGGCATCTCCGCCAGAAGAAGCGAAAACGTGTGGAAGATAGTGGTAGACCCTCTGGTGGTGGTGGAAACAAGAGTTTTTTTCGAGGCGATCTTCTGGCTAGTGCCTCCAAGGGCATAAATCTCCTAAAAAATGGCAGACAAGTAATTAGGCTACATTAAAACCAAAAACAATACAAAAAAAATCAAGCGAACAAAAAGGATCAAATAAACCGACAAAAAGTAATAACCCCCTCTGGAAAAAGCATATTCCAGCATCGCAGGAAGGCCCGCCCATCTACCCTCCCTCCGTCGGCCGGACATACGACCCACACACAAAAAGTTAGCCTCCTCCCAAATGGCATTCAATCTACAATTATATGGACGGTTGACTTGATTCTTGCCATGCAGTAAGTGGGAAGTAGAGCAAATCCATGGTCTACTCTCCTTTTCACAGTGAACTCTTTGGCGCTTTCATTGGCGCTTTTATTCCCCGCAATACTTACATGTCTTGGAACCTCAGAAGAAAATCTCGATATCCTTTGTGATACCGTGGCGCCACGTAGACAAGGAACCGTGAGTGCACTGCCCCGAGAACACTGAGCGGTTTCTGAGTCGCTATTGATTACGATCCGGTCTCCCAGCAAGGGTCAACGTGTTATCTCCATACCAAGCTACCAACGGTGTATTGCAACCAGCTCGGTCGTGAAGACAGAGGCAACCCTTGTGAGGACAGGTGTGTTGACAAATAGTCAATCGCGGTACTCTCCAGGGTGACATCGTGAGCAGAACCAGAGGTGCCAACGGGCAGATAGCGACACCACTCGCTCGAAAAAAACAAAAAAATTAAACTTAAAGGTCTTAGGGGATGACTGGTGTCTCTCGGTGCCATCGGCACCGTCGAGATCAGCTGCTGACGCAATGAGAGCTGTTTTCGACTGAAGAAGACGTCGGCATCACCCGCACAAGCGCATAATCCAGTGCGTAAGGTGCAGAGCTAGCGGCATGTGTCAAGGATTGCGAAGCAGGCTCTCAATAGGCGAAGTACGGAAGGCAACAGTCACCAGACACAGACCGATGTGGTGGATCAAGTCCATGCTTCAGCATAGGACAAGTCCCACCCCCTCAGTCTGATTGATGATCATACGTCCAAGTGCTGAACGTAATGGAACGTTCCACTGTAATGGGCGACTCACACTCGACCGACAACCAAGGAAGCAGATGGCGTACGAAAAAGCCATACGTTATACGAATGGTAGTTAGGCACAAGAGCTGAACGTCTAGAAACAAAGAATGTCCATATCGTGAGAGAAAGAGACCATTAAGATTTCGGATATGGGCCTCCCAGATGTGGTCCCTATTGAAAACAAGACCGAGGAAACGGTGCAAGACTACCACATATAGACAAACCCAGTTAGGAACAAGTGCAAGTTGAAGTGGAGCTGCGGATAGCAGCAAAATTGCACTACCTTAGAAGAAAACAGAAATATGGGCGCTTTGGCATAGCGAGAGATATGCTTCAATGCATGTTGGATTCGATGCTCTAGAGTTGGTATCTAGGCGCCCCAAAGAGATAAGAAGGTCGTCTTCGTAGAGCGTACTGAGAAAATCTTCCGACATCACCCAGGTGATAGCGTTGATGCTCAAAGCAAAGAGTGTGACACTGAGGATACTCCCTTGCAGGATGCCTTCTTCCTACCCTAATGGGCCGGAGAGGGCTTCCTTCCTGTACGCAGAACCGACAATCTCGCAGGAACTCGAGATATTAAGATTAGGAGCCATCCCCTCGCCTTCATGTGGAGGGTCTCCATAATACCAGATCACTTGCGGGCGGTATCATAGGCCTTTTCCAGATCGAAAAACACGTTGGCAAATGCTCTCTATGAAAGAAAGCATTGCACGTAGCATTTACATCCGGAGCAGAGCCCCCGAAGTAAAGTGGAACTTACGGATGGGGAGGAGGATTTGCTATCACACAGGTGGAGCTGCCTGACGGCTCCAAAAGTTGTAAAGTCGAAGTCCTTTTACCAATAGGAACTGGTGAGACGGGTGGTCCTCCACCACTCCGAGGTGTCTCATTGAGTTCCTCACCCTGACCAAAATCAAAATTGGGCGAGGTTTTTTCAATGGAAATATAATTACTCATTGTCCGCAGTGGCCCTATACTGACCCCAAAAGGGAAACCGCCAAGTATGGCCTCTCTTTTGTGTCCGGCTGAGGTAGCTAGGACCAGGCAGGTCAGAGTGGCGGATCTGGTTTGTTGACAGCCCTCGGGTAGGTCGGGGTCGCCACGCCAGACCCGTATAGGAAATCAGATGAAGGTCCAAAAAGGTCAGTTGGAGAAAAGGGGTAAAGAAATGGGTGGTTATTGTGGAAAGGATGCATAAAGGTATTGGGGGAACACACCAGCTTCCCCAGACCTGGACCAAGAGGAGATGATCCCTTTGTGGTTGAGTCCTTCCTTGCGGGTACTCGGGCCGGGAGGACGTACTGCTCTTCCGGGTACCAAGTGCAGCAGGTTTCATTTTTACCAGGCCTCAACACCCACTTTCTTACTGATAGAAAAAATAGAGACTAGTCGTAGAAATAAAAGGTGTGCGCAGATGGACAGAAGAGAAACGCGCCAGCCTTCCCCCAGGCCCCATCGATCATTTTAAGCAGACCCAGTGATTGCGAGACTTCCCTATTTGCACTCAGGCCAGGAGGAAGTGCGGTTCCTCTGGATATTGGCTGTAAGTCTACACAGGGTACCCCCCTGTGGGACTGAGGAGGCGAGGATACCAAACTGAATGCTGTGGAAGCAAACTGCGGGTGTTGGGGACAGGAAAAGACACAGCACATACTCCAGATCTCGGCTGCGGCAGAGATACCCTTGCTGAACCTGACGCCCCTTGGCGGGGCAGTTTATCTGTAGACTTTGTCTCAATTTTGAAGGTTTCTAGCATGTTTTAAACTGTGTCTGGCTCCTGGTTGCAACTCTAGTGGATGTATATATTGCCCATGCCAATGTAGTATTTGCAGGGACAATTTTTTGGATCGTGACCGCACAGGAACCTCACCAGGGTCACCCGTGTTGGACGGGGAAGGATCTTCTTCTGGGTCCAAGTCCGATAGTTTAGACCTAAAGGTTGGATTACTTGCTGTATTGTGTGTGTATGTGTCTGTGTGTGTGCGTGTGTGGTTTCTGGGTGATGGGCATAATTTAGAGGTAAGCAGGATGCATTTGAATATCTCAGGGCATTGGCGCTTGTTTCGTGCACGGTGTTGTGTGTGTTGTGTTGGAAGAGTGGCTCTGGTTTCGCATATTAGAAAGGTCTAGGTAATTTGTAGTTAAGAAAATAGTGTTTTTATAAAGGAAACTAAAATAATTTTCAATATAAAATAAAAATGCATTTATTTAGCACTTCTCCCTATTATTACCGACTAAACGGGGTCAAATTTCTTGAAGAATTTATTCGGTATCGATAGAATACCGGAATTAATATCTTTTTCCACCTCGTTCATGTAGATTTACTTTACCATTTAGGTGATATAGTAAGGATTTATATAAATGGCTATCACATGGGGCAAGGCTGGGGGAGGATGCAGGATGAGGTACAACTTCTCAACCTAAGGCAATATACATTTTTAATGAACACCCGAGTACTCGTGACACATTTGACCCCGTCCTGAAGAAGGACCCCCTTTCGGCTGAACACAGATGGACGATTTTGTTCAAAAGATTCATTTAAACGTTGCAATTGTTGAACAATTAAGCACGCAGTAACTGCTCGCTTATTATTATCGAGCTCATAATAAATAACTCCTTTCGCATCCTATTCCCCCCCCCCCCGCCCCTAAATGCAAAGCAGAGCCTTGTGATGTTTGGAACCCACGTCAAGGAGTAGCAATGGGGTTTTGTGTTACTCTTACGCCATTGTTTTTTTGCACTTAATATTGCAAAAAGGACCCCCATTATTCATATCCCGTAATAGTTCTATCCAGAAAAGACTCAAAGGAATTTCAATCCAATAGAGCTGAAACAAATTTCACACGTTGTACATGTTGTCTTTTCAAAGAGTTCATGTGGAACCTAAACACCATTTTTATAGCTTAATAAAGTCTACGGCATTACTTTAGTTATCTTTAAACAATTTGCAGCAAATTTTGTACAATGCAAACAACTCTAAGAAGAAGCTTTTCTAATGTCTTATAAAATGACATTAATTTCTTGTAAAACTAATAATATTTTATGAGCACGATTCAGACTTTTGCGTTGAGGGGAGGTCTATAAATTCACGCGGAAGCTGTAATCTAACCAGTAGAGATAGCGTTTAAGGAACCCGAGAGAGGAAAAAGTAGGCATAGAGCAGAGAGAATATGAATTTCTTAGGGCCTAATAATATATTACGTATCACCAATGAGTAAATAATCGACCTCAGCAGATTCAAACCGGCAGCATCTCGCATGAGTAACGTGAGAGGCGCATCAGAACCACGATAGAGCCCTACTTTTCATTAACTCAAATGGATTCTACGGGAGACACGCCAAATCGATGTCTTGTATACGTTTCACCGTCTACAGTCTGTATGTAGTGAATGACGTTTTAAAAATATTCTGTAGTTACAATGTGCCAAATTAAGTAATTTGGATCTTTCAAGGAGTAAACCCATCTCAGTTTGCCATGGGAAATTTCACGAGAAAAATTCTGCACGAGTTTACTTAAGGTGTGGAAAGGGTCGTAACAGCTACTACCACTGTCTATGCCAGCAGCCCTACGAGCATAGGGGTCGGATGGCAAGCAGTTCTCCAAACGTTAAATGTAGCATGGTTACAAGTAATACACCTTTTCCCCTTGTTGTGAAGTGGTTTGTAAAGAAAATTCTAAAGTCATGGGAAGTAGAAATTTACTTAACGTACGTTGAAGTACAAGAGGTTATGAGATAGGTACTAGGTATCACGTAGGACCCCGTCTAGCTCTGCGAAGTGCAGCAACCTGATGTGGCATCGATTTCACAAGTGAACGGAAAACCTCTGGAGAGATGTTGCCACATGCCTCCTCGATAGCTGTCCACAGTCTCTGTACGTAGTCGGGTGAATGTGGCAGCCACACCATTCGTAGGACCTCTCAAGAACCCTCTTTGAACCAATTCTGGGAAACTTGGGTCCGATGACACAGTGCAGTATCTTGCTGGAATATATCATCGTTGTTGGGGTCCATGAATATGAATGGATGCAAATAAACACCGGCCAATGACGAGTTGTGGTTGACCAACGGACCAAACTCATACCAGATGAACACAGCTCGCACCAGTATGGGACCACCACCAACCTGCCCCGAATGAGTGGGAGCAGATTTTCGTTGGTGGAGCGGGCGAAGAAAGAGCAATATTATTATGGTTTGCCATCAAACCACATAGAGAGAACAACCCGTTCCGTGTCAGGGGACTATGGAAGTGAACCCCTTTTCGGTAGGTTACGTCACGAGTTGTTTTTTTTAGACAATTGTGTGGTAACTTACATGGCCGGAGCTGTCTGCTTGCATGTTCACTCACGACGCACCATCTGATGACCGGTAGCTCCCTGTGAACGCGGAAATATTTTTGTGTCTTCGCCTGAAATCGAACCTGGTAGCGAGGCGTGGAAGTCCAGCACCTGATCGACTCGAGTCTCGATTCGATTTGACTTCACGGAGGACGCCATTTCACTGGTTCGGAACCCACGATAATCAGTAGGACGACGCACCAAAGTGAGAAATAAAAGGCTTCTTAAATGAGTACGGGTCAGTGGTAAAACCATTCAATTAAGTGTCGAACCCTGGTAAATCCCCGCTAATAAAAGAGACTGGTGGTAAAATCCACGCTAAGAATGGATACCGGAAGTAAAATGCCAATCAAAAGTAGAGACCGGTGGTAAAATCATCATCAATAGTAGATATCGGAGATAAAATCATCATCGTTGGTAAACACAATTAAAATAAGATTTCGGTAATTAAGTCCCCACTAACAGTGGATATTGGTGTTAAAAAATATCAAGAGTATAGATCTGTGGTTAAACCCCTTATCAAGAGTGGAGACCAGTGGTAGAACTCACACCAAAACCCTTAAAGATCGGTGATAAAACTCCCCACTAAGAATAAAGATGGGTAGTAAACTATCACTAAGATCAGTGGTAAAACTCCAACTAAGATTAAATATCGGTGGCAAAATTCCCAGCTAAGATTAAAGATCGGTGGTAAAACCATAACTAAGATTAAAAATCGGTGGTAAAACCACAACTAAGATTAAAAATCGGTGATCAAAATCCCCACTAAGATTAAAGATGGATAGTGAACCTCACTAAGATCGGTGGTAAAACTCCACAAATATGATTAAAGAACGGTAGTAAATCTCCCAGCTAAGATTAAAGATCGGTGGTAAAAGTCCTTAATTAGATTAAAAATCGGTGATAAATTTCTCTACTAAGATTTAAGGTGGGTAGTAAAACCCCCACTAATATCGGTGGGAAAATTCCCCAATAAGATTAAGGATCGGTGTTAAAGGTCCAAAGTAAGATTAAAAATTGGTGGTAAAAATCCTAGCTAAGATAAAAGCTCGTTGGCAAAATTAGACTAAGGGTAAAAATCGGTAGTTATCCTCTTCCAAAGAGTAGATATGGGTGATAAAGCCCCTCTCAATTTCTTTTTTATCTATTCGGCCCTCAAAAACCTTTTAGGGTCCTAACTTAGGATTTACGGCCTAACTCTATAACAAATTGAAGAAGGTGAGGGGGTAGATTTGGGGAACAGATTGAAGGGGGAATGAAAATTTTCATTGTTATAAAAATCTCATTTATTTTTGTTCCTCCCAAAGACCATTTGTTAGAGCAGTTAAATAAACAACGGGAGCTCTAAAACGTATATGATGACATGATTAGAAAGAGAAAAACAACGCGCGAATTATTCATTTAAAACAAAAAGAGGATTTGAAAAAAATACTATTTGATGAGTTTTATTTGCTAAAGTAAAGCGTATGATAAATTATACGATGGGTACTAATGGTTTTAAATCCGTGTTCATTCGATTGACCAGGGACAAGTTATCCGAGTCGTAGCTTTTTTAAATTCACTGTCTATAGACCCGCAAAAGGGATGTCGAGCGACATTTGGAGGCTTGTGTGCCCTCCAGGAATCAACACCAGTATTTTGTCCTCTAGGTTCCTATATGCTGGATCTGCGGCTATAATCTTCCCCTCATTTTTACTTAGAGATTTTATTTACAGATCCTCCCGTGCAATCTTTATGCATGATACGACCTCGATGTTATTGCGGTTAAAAATTCGAGCCCCTCCCGCTAAACATAAAATTTTGTAGCGATTAACTCACAGGAGTAAGTCCTTGAAATTTATATAGTCCAAAACGTCGGTCGGCATTCCGTTATCTCACAAATGTACTTTGAATTGTACAATTAAGAGTACATTTCCTGAGTACTCGACCGAGAATGGGAAAAACACCGGGACAGAGCATGAACCCCGAATCCAGCTACATTTTAATTTCCCTCCCCCTCCGACCCCGAATAAGCCAGGTAAAAATTAAAAAAATATTGCCACTTTCAGTCGAGAGGAAACAATTGCAGTTTCTGAAATGGCGCGAGAAATAGTGGTAATCAAGTGATTGACTAATCAATTGGCAAGTTTGTCTTTCAGCGGCTCGTTTACTTAATGCGGCACTGGTCAATTTCTAAAGTGGATTAAGGTGAGAGACATAAATTGGCCTTTGGTAAGAGCCGCCCCCTTCCCCAGCCTGTCCTCCAGCCACTTTTAAAGTGAAGGTTTTTACCACAAGAGAGAGAATTAAATTTCAAACGGAGTGGTAAAAACAGCCCACCCTCACTTAGAATATAGTGCGTATCTAATCTTTATTCCTTCTTTTCTTTATTCACCTCTAATTTCTTTTATTCCTGCCGTCCATCCTCCCTTCTTTCCTTTATTCCTTCATGTCTTTCTTCCTGTCTTCTTTTCTCTTTGTTTCCGTTATATCTTCCCTTCTTTTTACATCCCGTTCCTTTATTCTTTCCTTTATTTCCCCTTTCATTCCTTTCTATATTCTTCCCTTATTTCTGTTATTCCCACCTTTCTTACCTCTTGCTTCATCCCTTATCACTTTTATTCCTTCTTTCCTCTTATATTTCTTTAATAAAATCCTTCCTGTCTTCCCCTTGCCTTTCTAAATCCTTTCCTTTCTTTCGTCCTCCATTCTTTCTTTTCTTTGTTTTCTCTTCTATCATTTTTTATTTCTTTCGTACTATTTCCTTTCCTTTTTCTTCTTACTTAGATTATTATTCCCTTTCTTCCTACCTTCTATTCTTTCCTTTCTTCATCCATTTCATGATTTCCTTTATTTCCTTATAACTTCTGTTCTTTTATCCTTCTTTTCTTTATTCCTTAATTTCTTTATTCTTCCCTATTTTCCATTATTCCTTCCTTTCTTTTTCTTCCCCTCATTTGCTTTCCTTTATTTTTATACTTCCATTCTCTTTCTCCCCCTTTATCCCTTCCTCTTTTCTTTCATTCCTTCCTTTTCAGGATCTTTTACGCAAATGGATTTTCAATTGACTCCGGACTTTTGCGTGGAGATTGATCGGTGTCCATCCCACATTTTAAGACATCTCGAAATTCTTTGGACGGTTCATCTGCCACCGTGAATCGCCCACGGGGGGCTGTTACCCCAAGGACAACAAAGGAAGGATTGAGGGTCAGCCAAGACCCAGGATCCCCATGAAGCCAATCCAATAATTAAAAAAAAGGAACAATAATAAATAAAAAAGAGATGAGGACGAAAAGAGTATGAAAAAAATTAAGAAAGCTGATGATAGAGAAGGAAAAAAAAAACAGAGAAGGAAAAAAAAAACAGAAGAAAAATATCCGAGTAAAAAGAGAACAAGAAAAATGCAGATGTTTCCTGACCAGTGAAGACCAGTTCAATAATAAAAAAAAAATCACAAAAATAAAAAAGATGACGAAAAAGTATGAAGAATGAAGAAAAGTGAAAATAAAGAAGGAAAAAAAAATAAAAGAGTAAAAAGAAAACAAGAAAAAGGCAGAAGAGGATTCCATACCAGTGAAGATCAGTGTAATAATATAAACAGAAAAATATATTTAAAAAAGCGAGGAAAAGGGTATGAAAAAATGAAAATAAAGATGAAAAAAGAAAAAGCCAAAAGAAAAAGAAATAAAAGAGTAAAAAGAAAGCTAGAAAAATTCAGAGGTAAACTCCAGACAAGTGAAGACCAGTGTAATATAAAAAGAACAAATATATATATATAAAACGAGGACAAAAGGTATGAAAAAATGTAAAATGCAAAAATAAAGAAGGAAAAAGAAAAAGACAAAAGAAAAAAACAAAATAGTAAAAAGAGAATAAGAAAAATGCAGAAAAGGTTTCCGGACCAGCCAAGACCCTAAAATTTCCTCGAGGTTAGTCCAAGAAAGGAATAGAAATGTGTAGATCAGAGTAGACAGACGGAGAAAAGATAAACGGTAAAGAGACCCCTATAAAGCAAGTGGTCCACCATTTACGACATCACTGACGACGATTGTATGACACGGCAAACGATGACTGTCCTGACTAGGCAAATTCAAACTGGTTCGACACCTAATAAGGGCTCTCCTTGTGGTAAGAAAGGCAACCTCTCCTTCATTTAGCAGTCAGTAAAGGAGTTTCAGCAAAAATCCGAACCTTTTCAAACGTTGAAGGAAAGAAATTCATTGGGCACTAAATGTAATTTTTTACATTCTTTATTCACTTGAATTGTAGGGTTCTCGACTTTTGAGCCCCTCTGTGGTCCCTTACAAGCGATTGAAAACTGGTTTATGTCAGGGTTAGCTCACAAATGATCCATCACTCTGATAGGCATTCAACCTCACCCACCTTGAAAACTAACAATTTAGTGTCTTCCAAGGTACCATTTTGTGCTTTTCAGTATTTTATTTCTCTCAATCCTGGAAATGGTTGATAATAGTAATGGGTAATTCTTGTGTTGCGCTTTTCAATTCAATCCGTCTGCAGAGTCGATTGTCTATCAACTAAGTAAAACTAGAGCAAAGAAGTAGGCTTTCAAAGCACGCTTGAAGGCACCAGGGGAGAAGGGGCATATCGCAGTAGGAAGATCTGTAATTATATCACAAGGGAACAATATTTTACATAATTTCCGTTGAGTTCGAATTTTCACTTGATTTAGACTAAAATTGGTAGGCTAATTTTGAAACTACAGTTTTCTTCTACCACGTTAAGTTCATCTGTACAGCTCTTTCTATCAATGAGTACCATTGCAGTTTGTCCGTGAGTAATAGGAGTCATTAGATGATATATTTTATTATACATTTATTGCTAATCATAAATAGTGGAAGGAAAAAAGGGTAAATTAGCTATTTTATTAACACTGACCGCGACTCGTAGAAGAGGCCCAATTCCCAATTAGCAAATGGCGAGAGCTTGCAACTTGTCTGTTCAGTTAAACGTGACAGTACGGTGAGAGGGTAGGTGTTGATCTATATAGTTGATTACTATCGTAATCTGCAATCAATACTATGTAAGCATTTTTTGTTTTGTTTTTAAGCTTATTAGTGTTTAACTTATTTTTATTTATATAATTATTTGCTTTCTGTGAAATCATGTTTGCCTCTGCTACCTCTCGTCGTAAGTTCTTAAACAGGCCGGACTCAATTGTTATATATGTGGCTGTTCCACCATTCCCAGTCAAACATCAGCGCATTTGTCAAACAAGCCTATTTAGAATATTTTAAAGTAAAAATTGTTGATTAAGGTAAGTCTCGGGGCCCCTCATAAGGTGTGCAAGAGCCTGAAAACTTCAGGATATAACAAGAAAAACAAATGTAAAGTCGAGTATCCTTGTCTACCATCAGCTATATGACCAGCGCCTCATTCAACTGAAATCCTATTGCCAGCTTTCGTTCAACTACCCTCTCTTGAAGATCTGGATAGTGATGAAGAACTCAATTACAGCAATGATTCAGATTTTAAAATTGAAGATACCTTAGATCGTATGGGATTTGAACAGCATGAATTTAATGATATGGCACGAGATTTGGCTCTATCAAAAAAGGCTTCAGAACTCCTAGCACCAAGAATGAATGAAAAAAAAACTTGCTTGAAAAGGGAGCGAAGGGATCGTACTTTTGATCCAGAGAAAGCGCATTTCTGCAATACTTTCGAAGTGACAGTAGCTTTGTGTATTGTCATAACATGTACGGTTTACTGGAGGAATGGTGAATTCCAATCTACAACTCAACTGAATATCAACTGTTCATCGATACTTCACAGCCGAGTTTAAAGTGTGTCCTCTTCCACAAATGTCAATTTATATGGTGCAGCCCAGTGGAGCATTCCGTTAGGCTTCATGAAGAATATTGAGACAGTCATCGAGTTGTTGCAATATTTCAAACAGAATTGGATCATTTGTGTTGACCTAAAAATGGTATACTTCCTTCTTGGTCAGCAACGCAGGTACACGAAGTATCCCTCCTATCTATGAACGTGGGACATCATAGCTGAGAGAAGCATTGGATCGAGAGGATTTGGCCTCTAAGATTTAACCTCAAACCTGGTGATCCCAACATTCACATTCAACATGAGCTACTTGTAAGAAAGAAAAATGTATTCCCACCTCTGAGTACAAACTGGATCTCATGAAGCAATTCGATAAAGCATTGCCAACTGAAGGCAACTGTTTCAAGTGCCTCCTTTTGGTATTTCCTGGCCTGTCAATTTAAAAACTCAAGGCCGGTGTGTTTGATAGTCCACAAAGTTGGCTATCATTCAGACCTTCTCCAGAACTTTCTTAGAAATACACGAGCAAAGAATTACATCGAAATTGTCCAGAAATTATTGGAGAGCTACAAAAAGCTCAGTTGTAACATGAGCATCAAGTTGCATTTTCTGCAAAGCCATCTTCCTAACTTCCAGGAAAACCCAGGTGAATTCAGCGATGACCAAAGTGAACTATTTAACCAAGATTTGAAAGTCATGCAGGAACGTTATTAGGATGGATGGGATCTAAGTATGTTGACTGACTACTGTTGGAGTATAATACGAAATTGTTCACATATTGAACACCAGGAATAGCTATAAGTGTAAAACTTTGCCTTAACTACCTGCACACAATTTGACTTACAATAACAATATCTGTTGTATGAACAAAATAAGTTTATACATTAGAGTTAAGTAATATTTTATTAGTTTCCAGTGTATGTAAATTGTTAAACAAAGTTGATGTGAAAAAGAAAAACTGGGATAGCTTTTGAATTCAGATGCCAAAAGTCAAGAAAAAACAAGCGTCAGATATAACAACGAAAATTGTTTTCCCCCGTGAATTGTTTATAACCTCTTTAAAACCGACTGCTCACACAGTATAGTTGTTGTTTCCTCGTATCATCATCTTGTTTTAAAATTTTTATTGGCTGAGATAATTAATTCTTTATATATAATAAAACTACATTTTTGTGTATTTTAGTGTGTTAAGCAAACAATATTCACTGCAATCTATTGTATATGGATAAAAATAAATCTCCTCTTAGTTTTCAATAATAAAAAATGAAAATATAATAAATATAGACCTTTTAATTGTGGATTTTGATGTCTTTAGAAAACTAAATGTATTACTTTCGATTCTTTCCTTCATTCAACTTCGTTCTGAAAATTGTTGCAAAGCTCTGAATAGTGTGTGGTAGGGTAAACTGTACTTAAAACTAATTTTCCTCCCTACATACATTCCAATATTTCATATTTATTATTTTTTAAAGATTTCCAAGATTAAAATTTGCGAACAGAAAAAACAAAATTTAGGGTAACAGTCAGTCCATATATGAGGATTAAATTCTGGAATTGTTATGTACAAGGTGAAGTCTCTCTCATCTTATTATTCCATCACTTACATTCAATTCGAACAACAAATAGGTAAATTCCAATTAACTAGATTTATTCCACTTCGTAAATGAAAACGGCACATTTGTTCATTCGATGGTGGCATTAAGGCATAAATAAGTTAATAACTTGTCACGGTGGTTTTCAGTTCGATTTTTTTTTCATAGGGTTGGCATCAGTTTCTTCGTAAAATAAAACTATATATTTTCCATTTTTAAATGACTTAAATAGAAAGACTTAGAGAAATTGTATGACTTAATAAATAAGAGAGTAAAAAACCTCTAGATTAATAGTTAAAATCCGAAAAGAACTTTTTAACATCGTGGCTTTAAATTTTAGGTTGTTTTTTGTTTTTTATTCCTGTGATAGTGAAATGAAATTATACTTAATACGAGAACATCCCTAATTATTTTTATTGAAAATTCTTTTCTTTTTTGGTTTTTATTCCGGTGATAGTGAAATGAAATTATATTTAACACGAGAACATCCCTATATATTTTTATTGAATATTCATTTCTTTTTTGTTTTTATTCAGGTGATAGTGAAATGAAATTATACTTAACGAGAACATCCCTAATTATTTTTATTGAATATCCCTTTCTTATTTGGTTTTTATTCAGGTGATAATGATTTTTTTTTTGTAAATTTTATAGAGCACATCTGGCAACTACCCACTTGGGCATAAGTCGCAGAAAAACACGACAGCCTAGAACTAGGCTACTATAAGTAAAAATATGAAAACTTAACAAACAATGATATAAATTGGAAAAACTTAACAATCAGGAAGCAATCTCCGGCAGCGGGGGGAGGTCCCCCTCACCCCGGTGCAGGAGAGTGCAACCTACAATCAAAACAATAACAAAAAAAAGAACCTTAAATAAAGAGGAGAAGCCCTGGCCTCCCCCCAAAAGTCAACAAGTCCACAAGTCAATGTGCACGAATCTGTCCCGAGTACAAGGGACAGGTGGTAGCGAACCCACCCATCCCGGTACCGGGACAGGTATCGTACGCGAACATGACCCAGACTGGGACATTCGACAAGAATGTGCCGAACAGTCTGGGGAACGACGCAGTCGTTGCAATAGGGTGCAGGCGAGCGCTCAATCAAATAGCGATGCGTCACACAAGTGTGTGATTCGGAGACGACAGAAAGCAACCTGAAGCCGCCGCGGCATTGGGGGATAGGTCCATGGGAACAGTCGCGGCGCAATGGCACGCAACTTTAAGTTCCCTTCGACCGTCTCCCATCTTCTTTGCAGAGCAGTCCGAAGAGCTGCCCGTATTCCTGCCATGTAGTCGGTGTGAGGAAGAGCGAAACGCTGGTCCGGTCGCAGAGTCGTCGCGGACTCTTTGGCACCCTCATCGGCGCCCTCATTCCCTGCAATTCCTACATATCCAGGAACCCAGCAGAAGATAATCTCGACATCCAATCAGCTCGCAAAAACAGTGGAATTTTTTTTTTTTTTTTAAGGGGCTATCTGGTGAATGCCGACTTAGGCATAAGTCGCCGTAAACAAACAGGCTAGTTCTTGGCTACTTTAAAAAATTGAACAGGAAACAACAATAAAAAGAAATAACAATAACAAAACAATAACAAAAACAACAATTTAACCTGGTTAAATGAAAGGGAGAAGGCCGGCCTCCCCCCCAAAGTCAACAAGTCCACAAGTCAATGTGCACGAATCTGTCCCGAGTAAAAGGGACAGGTGGTAGCGACCCCACCCATCCCGGTACCGGGACAGGTATCGTACGCGAACATGACCCAGACTGGGACATTCGACAAGAATGTGCCGAACAGTCTGGGGGAAGACGCAGTCGTTGCAATAGGGCGCAGGTCGCGATCCATCAAATAGCGATGCGTCACATGAGTGTGCCCGGGACCTGAAGCCGTCGCGGTATTGGGGGATAGGTCCATGTGAACAGTTGCGGCGCAATAGCACACAACTTTAAGTTCCTTTCGACCGTATCCCATTTTCTTTGCCAAGCAGTCCGAAGAGCTGCCCGTATTCCTGCCATGTAGTCGGTGTGAGGAAGAGCGAAACGTTGGTCCGGTCACAGAGTCCTCGCGGACTCTTTGGCGCCCTCATCGGCGCGCTCATTCCCCGCAATTCCTACATGCCCAGGAACCCAGCAGAAGATAATCTCGACATCTGCCCGGCTTGCCAAAACCGTGGCGTCACGGATATCGCGAACCAGAAGGTGCGGAGATTCCAATGCCCCGAGAGCACCCAGGGTGCTTTGTGAGTCGCTATAGATCACAATCCGGTCTCCGAACCAGGCACGTCGCGTAATCTTCCGTTACGAATAGTGTATTGCCACCAGCTCGGCCGTGGAGACAGAAGCAGCGCCTGGTAGAGCCCCGCTGACTTCAAACAGACGGCGTGGAAGCCGACCCCCTCTTGGGAATTGGAGCCATCCGTATACACTGGCACGGTTCCAGTGTCACACGATGTGTGCTCCAAAAAGGTCGAATGCAATACTCCCGGCGCAGTATAAGCTTTGAGAGCAAGGACGTGGCGACAAATAGCCAAATATGGTACCCTCCAGGGTGGTATCCTGGGCAGTACCAGGGGCGCCACCGGCCCGATAATATATTTAGCTCTCGAAGGAGTTTCGTGGCCAGGGTATGACTGGCGTCTCTCGGCGGCATAGGCACCATCGAGATCAGCTGCAGATGCAGTGAGAGCTGTTGGCGACTGAGGGAGGCGCCGGGCTTGCGCGTACAGGCGAGTGATGCACTACACGCGGCGCAGAGCGAGTGGCATCTCCCCAGCATCGACCAACAGGCTCTCAATGTGGAAAGTGCGGAAGGCACCGGTCGCAAGGCCAAGGCCCGTGTGGTGGATCGAATCCACCTTCCGCAATGAGCGCTCGGCTGCGGATGCATAAAACTCGCATCTGTAGTCGAGCTTCGAACGAACAAAGGATCGATAGAAAAGTAGGGCAGTAGCCCTATCAGCGCACCAAGCACTGAACGTCACGGAACGGAGAATGTCAATGGCGTGGGTACAGGAGACCCTAAGGCTGCGAATATGAGCCTCCCAGGTGAGGCGTCGGTCGAATACAAGACCAAGGAAACGGTGCGACTCAACCACATCCAGACGCACCCCATTAAGAAACAAATCTGGGTGGGGGTAAGGCCGTGGATGGCGGCAGAAGTGCACCACCTTAGTCTTGGACAAAGAAAACCGAAACCTGTGCGCTTTGGCATAGCGAGAGACGCGGTTTAATGCCTGTTGGAGTCGACGCTCCAGAGTTGGCATCTGGGCCGCACCAAAAGAGATCGAAAGGTCGTCCACGTAGAGCGTATCGAGAAAATCTTCCGGCAGCACCGAGGTCATGCCGTTGATGCTCAGGGCAAAGAGTGCGACACTGAGGACACTTCCCTGCGGGACACCCTCTTCCTACTCCTTTGGGCCGAAGATGGCTCCCCCTACCCTTACGCGGAATCGACGATCTCGCAAAAATTCAGATATAAACATGGGAAGGCGTCCCCTCGCCCCCATCGTGTGGAGAGTCTCCATGCTACCGTATCGCCATGCGGTATCATAGGCCTTCTCCAGATCGAAAAACACGGTGGCGTAGTGCTGTCTACGAAAGAAGGCTTCGCAGACGGCATATTCCAGTCGGAGCAGAGCATCCGACGTGAAGTGGAACTTGCGGAAGCCGCACTGTGCGGAAGACAAATGGCCTCCGCTGTCCAGGAAAAAGGCTAATCTAACATTTACCAATTTTTCCATCAACTTGCACACGCAAGATGTTAGAGAGATTGGGCGGAAACCGGTCGGAGTAGAGTGATCTCTCCCCAGTTTGCGAAGGGCAAGCACAGTACCGATTCGCCAGGAGTCTGGGAGAAGTCCTACCACACAGATCCTGTTGAACAAATCTAACAGAAAGGCCATGCCTCGCTCACCTAGGTCTCGAAGCGGGCGTATGAGACATCGTCCGGACCATGGGCGGTGTCCGCGCACGAAGCGAGAGCGGAACGCAACTTGCTTACAGTAAACTTGTCGTTGAAGTGTTCTCCGCCTCTGGAGGTAAAGTCCAGCCGGCGGCCTTCTGCGACATCACGACGTGCATTGAATGCTGGTGGAGAAGCATCACGGCTAGAGAATGCGAAAAAAGTGGTCGCTAAGGATTCCGCCACAGGGGCGGGGTCCTAGATTGCGGTCCCATACTTCTGGAGAACGGGAGGGGGGTCCTGCGAGAACTTGCCCCGAATCCTTTTGACTCGCTACCACACCTCAGCTAAAGGGGTCTTCCCGTTAAGTAAGGACACGTATGCTGCCAAGAAGAGCGGTGATAGTGCTTCGAAATATACCGGAACCAAGCCCTAGCCCGACGAATTTTAGCGACAGTAAAATCGTTTGGGCAGCGATAATAGCGCGAGTAGGCATAACGCTTCTGTTTCAGGGCCGTCTCACACTCGGCTGACTACCATGGGAGTGGTTAGCGTGAAAAACGGCCAGACGTCCTAGGAATAGTATTTAGGGCCACGGCGATGAGGTTGCAGAAGAAGAACTCAACGGCCTCATCTACCGACCTAAACTCCTCGACTGAGATAGAGAATTCAGTCATTTCGTGAAATGCAGGCCACCGCGCCCGCTCCAAGCACCACCGAGTTGGTCTCTTAGGTAGCAGTTGCCCTGAAAATGATATTTGAATGGGAAAGTGATCACTAACTGGAGGTCATCGACCACCCGCCAATCAAAATCAGGCTGTGCATCAGAAGAGCACAGAGATAGGTCAAGGCAAGAAAATGAAGCGGTTCTCGGACAGTGATGCGTAAACTCATCCACGTTTAGGACGGCAAGGACTTGTCCCCTGGGATTTATGGAGTAATCTTCCCAGAGAGGATGCCTGCCGTCTCGGCAACCGTGCCACGACGCGGCGGAAGTCCAACGCGTCGAAGTCAGCTAACGGTGGAATGTACGCAGAAATCAGAGTATACCTCCTATCCAGGTGCAGCTGCACAGCCACTGCCTGAAAGGAGGTATCCAAAGACTAAGGAAGAACGGAGACATCATCCTGGGTGTAAACCGCGCATCCCCCAGCCCGGCCATCCCGCAGTGGTGTGGTCGCAAGACCCTTATGCTACGGAAGGGCGGGCAGCGGGCACGGGCCTAGCATGGTCTCATGCAAAAAGATACCTAATGGGGAACGGGACGAGACGAACCTCCGCAGCTCCTCCCAGTTGGCCCGGAGTCCACGGCAATTCCATGGAAGGAATATGCTCTCCAGGACTAGCTCGAAGGAGATGCGGGGGCCTTCCTCGAATTGAAGACCCTCACTGGAATGGCCTTACGCTTCCAGGGGGCAGAACCCCGGGCGCTGTTGGCCGGACAAAGCGCTGAAGGTGGTGTCGCTTTCGAGGACTTAGTGGAGGAGGTTCGGCTCGCCATGCGAGTCTTTTCCTCCCTCCGCCTCGAAACCTTAGGCGGGCGTTGTGGCTTCGGAGGCGGGGGGCCCTCTTTTCGAGGAACCACCGTCTCCGAGCCACTCGCTCCACCTCGGGGCGTGGGCGAAGGAGCCGAAGCTCCTTTGTTGCTGTCCTCCTTTGGGGAACAGCTTTAGGAACCCCGGAAGATGGCCTAGCGACTATCTTCAGGGGTATTGCCTCCTGTGAGTCTAATGACTCGGTAGAGGCGCGTGGCCGTTTCGCCTTACGGGAAACGGTCACGCTGATGAAAGATGGGGGAGCCCTTGGTTTAGCCGGGGCTGGGTATGAACCCTTTTTGCCGCCAGCTTTACCGGATGAGCGCCCGGGTTAGGTAGAGCCCGCAGAAGGGCCCTGAATGGGCGCCGAAACAACCGTGCTCGTTGGCCTGGATGGGCCAGGAGCAGAGGGTGCTTTTCAAACTATTGAGGCATATGACGTTCCAGGCAGAGCCAGGTGCGCCAGGACCAAGTCCTTAGCCTCGCGGAATGAGAGTCGATCCTGGACCTGAACGGCCAGGATTTCTTTCTCAAGGAGATATGCACCACATTGCTTCGAAGAAGCAGGGTGCGGCTCTCCGCAATTGACACACTTGGCCACACACGAGTTGGACTTATCGTGTGTGACCTTGGAGCAATTTACACAGACTTCGGGTGATCCCGACTTTGCACGTCTACATGAGCGATTCGTATGGCCGAAGCGGTTAAAGTAATAGCACCGCTGCGGCAGTGGCACGAATGCCTTCACGCGGTAGCGGTACCACCCTGCACGCACCGACTCAGGAAGATTTTCACAGTCGAACGTGACGAAGAGTGTAGGGGTGGGTCTCGAGGCCCCTCCCTGTTTTCTCATCACACGTTCGACCTTGACCGCCCCATGGTTGGCCAGCTCTAGGGTGATGTCCTCAATGGAGTAGTCAACGAGTTCCCTCGCATAAACTACTCCTTTCACAAAGTTCATGGTAGAGTGTGGCATCACACTCACCGGGGTGCCATAAAGTGTCCAAAGAGCACTTATCTTGGCCGCACGGTGGGATTCGCCGCATTCGCACGAAGGCTCCCGTCCAAGAAACGGGTTACCTTCGGTTCTCTACCAATTACACTAGCTAATGCTCTTCTCTGATGGATCATGTTGCCCTTGCAAAATATGGTGCCATCAGTGGAGAGAATAACGAGGAAGCGTTTGAAACCAGCGGGCTCGAAAATGCCAGGTAACCTCTGAATGAGGGGCCCCAATGTCATCGAGGCTCCGCCCTGTGCATTTTTGATCATGGTCAGGGGCTCCGCAACCGGGGTGGCAGAGGGGCCGGATGTGCCGATCTTGGCTTGGTCGCTTGCCATAGTGGCAGCAGAACCATAGGTCCACGCAGCCCCCACGGATGGAGAGGAGCACCGAGTCTTTTTGGTCTTTTTAGTCTTTTTTTTCTTTTTTGGAGAGGTAGGCGGGGAATGAACCCGCTTCTCCCCTCCGCCGGAAGAAGCCCCCAGGCCAGATGCACCGGCCTCAGCCAGGTCATTCTCCGAAATGGAGAAGGTCCTGGTAGTCGTGGGGGCACCGGTCGGAGGAGATCCCTCCCCTCCTTGTTCTGCTTTGGAAACCACAGCCGTTTGAGGAGGACCTTGCATCGGGGAGGATGCGGGTTCGGTGCTTGGCGCCGAGCCAGGATTCCCCCCCCATGGAAGGCCCTACCGTCTGAGGCTGGGTTTCCCTAAGGATCATGTCTATATCAGGGGAGGCCTCCAGTCGGCCACCAACCTCCCCACGACATCGCAGGTCCTGTTGGCAGTATCGTCACTAGTTTTCTATTGGGGGGGAGGCATGGGCCTTGACCCCGGCAAGGTTCAATATTCTTGCCAGCAGGTCTTTTGAGGGAAGCGACCGAAGAGGCCTGGCTTCCCTCTCCCCCCTAAGGGGGTTTGTTCTACCGAGCCGCTGCGATGTGGAGCGGCTGGCTAAGGGCTGCCTGCTGGCTTTCTTGGTAGTCTTCTTGGAAAGAACAGAGGGGACTACCGCTGGTAAAAGGGAGGTGCCCGAAAGCACCTCCATAAAAGGGGGTGAGGGGAGTCCCCTACTCCCGTAAGCGAAGGAGAGGAGTAAGCCTCCTCTTCTGTTAAAAATATATGGAGGGTCTCTTGAGCAAGCACAGGGGTGGGGACCTCCATTTTTTCTGTGTAGCTGCCCGAGAGCTGCTCCGTCTTTTCTACAGGGGAAGTTAAAGGTTTTTTTTGGTTGGACTCATCATTGGGCATGGTGACCCTCTTTTTATTACCGGATGTAACCGCTCTTCACCTCTCGCAGTTGCCCGCACTGCCAGAGGTGCTTACAGGCCTGGCAGAGCCTGGCGCCACAATTTGGGACCACCCTTCCCACCTGGTGGCCTGGCAGTCCATCGGCATGGCGGCTCCACCTTAGACGCGGCGTAAAAATGGATAGAATGTGAAAAGGAGAGGAAAAGGGATGTGAGGAAGATATGGGTGGGAAAGATGCAGGTTCTTGAAAAACGCCCAACCCGAACCGGAGCTCAGGGGTTAGGCAACTTTGTCCCCTTCCCCCTCAGCCCCGATCCGGGACGGTTGGCTTGAGAAGAAGGTCAGCATCTAACCCGTGAAATTAGAGGCTGACCATTTGAAAGTTGTGGAAGAGGTTGTATTAAAAGCGACGAAGTAGGGTAAGAATACAGGCTATCTGAAGGAAGGATGAGTCGCTAAGCTAGTGCCAGACAGGGCGCTGGATCCTGTCAGCACGGCGGGCTGGATGGCAAATCGCCCGCCCCTTACGGGGGCAATGTGGTGCATATCTCCTTGAGAAAGAAATCCTCGCCGTTCAGGCAGAGGATCGACTCTCATTCCGCGAGGCTAAGGACTTGGTACTGGCGCGCCCGGCTTTGCCTGGGACGTCATATGCCTCAATAGTTAGAAAGGCACCCTCTTCTCCTGGCCCATCTAGGCCAACGAGCACGGTAGTTTCCGCGCCAATTCGGAGCCCTTCTGCGGGTCTCCTCAACCCGAGCGCTCCCCTGGTAAAGCTGGCGGCAAAAAGGGTTCATACCAGCCCCGGCTAAAACCAGGGCTGCCCCCTTTTCCCCCAGCGTGACCGTTTCCCGTAAGGCGAAACGGCCACGCGCCTCCACCGAGTCGTTAGACTCACAGGAGGCAACACCCCTGAAGATGGTCGCTAGGCCATCTTCCAGGGTTCCTAAAGCTGTCCCCCGAAAGGAGGACAGCAACAAAGGAGCTTTGGCTTCTTTGCCCACGCCCCGAGGTGTGGCGAGTGGCTCGGAGACGTTTTTTCTTTGAAAAGAGGGCCCCCGGCCTAAGTTTCGAGGCGGAGGGGGGAAAAGACTCGCATTGTGATCCTAACCTCCCCAAAAAAGTCCTCGAAGGCGACAGCGCCTCCAGCGCTTTGTCCGGCCAACAGTTCCCGGGGTTCTGCCCCCAGGAAGCGTGTGGCCATTCCCGTGAGGATCTTCTATTCGAGGAGGGCCTCCGCGTCTCCTCCGAGCTAGGCCTTGAGGGCATATTCCTTAAATGGAATTGCCGTGGACTCCGGGCCAACTGGGAGGAGCTGCGGAGGCTCGTCTCGTCCCGTTCCCCGTTAGCTATCTCTCTGCAGGAGACCATGCTAGGCGAGTGCCATCTGCCTGCCCTCCCGGTGTATAAGGGTCTTGCGACCCCACCACTGCGAGATGGCCCGGCTGGGGGATGCGCGGTTTACACCCGGCATAATGTCCCCCTTCTTCCTTTCTCTTTAGATACCTCCTTTCAGGCAGTGGCTGTGCAGCTGCACCGGGAGAGGAGGTATATTATCATTTCTGCGTAAATTCCACAGTCAGCTGACTTCGACGCGGGGGATTTCCGCCGCGTCGTGGCACGGTTGCCAAGGCCCTATCTCTTGCTTAGAGATCTGAACGTCAGGCATCCTCTCTGGGGAGATTACTCCATAAATTTCAGGGGACAAGTCCTTGCCGATCTGATCGAAGAGCTTGAGATGGGTATCCTAAACGTGGATGAGTTTACGCATCACTGTCCGAGAACCGCTTCATTTTCTTGCCTTGACCTATCTTTTAGCTCTTCGGATGCACAGCCTGATTTTGATTGGCAGGTGGTCGATGACCTCCATGGTAGTGATCACTTTTCCATTCAAATATCATTATCAGGGCAACTGCCACCTGAGAGACCAACTCGATGGTGCTTGGCGCGGGCGCGGTGGCCTGCATTTCACGAAATGACTGAATTCTCTATCTCAGTCGAGGAGTTTAAGTCGGTAGATGAGGCCGTTGAGTTCTTCTCCGGCAACCTCATCGCCTTGGGCCTGACTACTATTCCTAGGACGTCTGGCCGTTTTGCACGCTGATTACTCCCATGGTGGTCAGCCGAGGGTGAGACGGCCCTTAAACAGAGGCGTTATGCCTACATGCGCTATAAGCGCCACCCGAACGATTTCACTGTCGCTGAATTTCGTCGGGCTAGGGCTAGGTTCCGGTATATTTCGAAGCACGCCCACCGCTCTTCTTGGCGGACATACGTGTATTCACTCAATGGGGAAACCCCTTTAGCTGAGGTGTGGAAGCGAGTCAAAAAGATTCGCGGCAAGTTCTCGCAGGACCTCCCTCCCGTTCTCCAGGAGAATGGGACCGCAATCTCGGACCCCGCGTCCGTGTCGAAATCCTTAGCGACCGACTTTTTCGCATTCTCTAGCCGGGATGCTGCTCCGCCAGCATTCAATGCACGTCGTGATTTCGCGGAAGGCCGCCGGCTGGACTTTACCTCCAGAGGCGGAAAACTCTTCAACGACAAGTTTACTGTGAGTGGGTTGCGTTCCGCTCTCGCTTTGTGCGCGGACACCGCCCATGGTCTGGACGATGTCCCGTACGCCGGGAGAGATCACTCTACTCCGACCGGTTTCCGCTCAATCTCTCTAACCTCTTGCGTGTGCAAGTTGATGGAGAAATTGGTATATGTTAGATTAGCCTTTTTCCTGGACAGCGGTGGCCATCTGTCTTCCGCACAGCGCGGCTTCCGCAAGTTCCACTTCACGTCGGATGCTCTGCTCCGACTGGAAAATGCCGTCTGCGAGGCCTTCCTTCGTAGACAGCACTACGCCACGGTCTTTTTCGATCTGGAGAAGGCCTATGATACCACATGGCGATACGGTATCATGGAGACTCTCCACATGATGGGGGCGAGGGGACGCCTCTTAATGTTTATTTATTTATTTTTTTTTTTAAGGGGCTATCTGGCGACTGCTGACTTAGGCATAAGTCGCCGTAAAAAACAGCCTAGTTCTAGGCTACTTTAAAAAATTAAACAGAAAACAATAAAAAGAAATAACAATAACAATAACAAAGCAATAACAAAAACAATTACAAAAACAACAACAACAATTAAATCGGGTTAAATAAACGGGAGATTGCCGGCCTCCCCCAAAAGTCAATAAGTCCACCAGTCAAAGTACACGCACTCGTCCCGAGCACAAGGGACAGGCGGTAGCGACCCCGCCCATCCCGGTACCGGGACAGATGTCGTGCGCGAAGATCACCCAGACTGGGACATTCGACAAGAATGTGCCAAACAGTCTGGGGGACGACGCAGTCGTTGCAATAGGGCGCAGGCGCGCGCTCCATCAGATAGCGATGCGTCACACGAGTGTGCCCGATTCGGAGACGACAGAAAGCAACCTGAAGCCGCCGCGGCATTGGGGGATAGGTCTTTGGGAACAGTCGCGGCGCAATGGCACGCAACTTTAAGTTCCCCTTGACCGTCTCCCATCTTCTTTGCCAAGCAGTCCGAAGAGCTGCCCGTATTCCTGCCATGTAGTCAGTGTGAGGAAGAGCAAAACGCTGGTCAGGTCGCAGAGTCCTCGCGGACTCTTTGGCGCCCTCATCGGCGCGCTCATTCCCCGCAATTCCTACATGTCCAGGAACCCAGCAGAAGATAATCTCAGCATCTGCCCGGCTCGCCAAAGCCGGCTTCAGGTTGCTTTCTGTCGTCTCCGAATAGGACACACTCGTGTGACGCATCGCTATTTGATGGAGCGCTTGCCTGCGCCCTATTGCAACGACTGCGTCGTCCCATAGACTGTGCGGCACATTCTTGTCGAATGTCCCAGTCTGGGTGATCTTCGCGCACGATACCTGTCCCGGTACCGGGATGGGTGGGGTCGCTACTGCCTGTCCCTTGTACTCGGGACAGATTCGTGCACATTGACTTTTGGACTTGTTGACTTTTGGGGGGAGGCCGGCCTTCTCCCTTTCATTTAACCAGGTTTAATTGTTGTTTTTGTTATTGTTTTGTTATTGTTATTGTTATTTTCTTTTATTTTTGTTTCCTGTTTAATTTTTAAAGTAGCCTAGAACCTGGTTGTTTGTTTACGGCGACTTATTCCTAAGTCGGCATTCGCCAGATAGCCCCTTAAATAATAATAATCCCTGGATGTTCTTGGTGAAGTTGTGGGTTGTTTTTTTTTTATTTTCATCATTGGGCATGGTGACCCTATTTGTGCTACTGGACGCAATAGCTCATAACCTCTTGCATTTGCCCGCACTGTAAGAGGTGCTTACAGGCCTGGCAGAAAAAGGCACCGCTATTTCGGCCCACCCCTCCCGCCTGGTGGCCCGTGGCCTGGCAGTCCATCGGCATGGCGGCTCTACCTTAGACACGGCGTAAAATTGATAGATTTTGAAGACGAGAGGAAAAGGGATGTGAGGAAGGTATGGGTGGGGATGAAGCAGGCTTTTAAAAGCCAACTACCCCAGACCGGAGCTCAGGGGTTAGGGGACATTGTCCCCTCCCCCCTCATCCCCGATCAGGGACGAGTGGCTGAGAAGAAGGTCAGCTTCTACCCTGTGAAATTAGAGGCTGACCAGTGAAAGTTGTGGGAGAGGTTGTATGAAAAGTGACGAGGTAGGATATAAATACAGGCTATCTGATGGAAGGAAGAGAGGCTAAGCTGGGGCCGGACGGGGCGCTGGATCCCGTCAGCATGGCGGCCAGGATGGCAAATCGCCGCGCCCCTTACGGGGCCGGTGATAATGAAATGAATTTATAATTAACACGAGAACATCCCTATTTTTTTATTGAATATTCATTTCTTTTTTGTTTTTTATTCCGGTGATAGTGAAATGAAATTATATTTAACACGAGAACATCCCTATTTATTTTTATTGAATATTCATTTCTTTTTTTGTTTTTTATTCCGGTGATAGTGAAATGAAATTATATTTAACAAGAGAACATCCCTATTTATTTTTATTAAATATTCATTTCTTTTTTGTTTTTTATTCCGGTGATAGTGAAATGAAATTATATTTAACACGAGAACATCCCTAATTACTTTTATTGAATATTCCTTTCTTTTTTGGTTTTTATTCCGGTGATAATGAAATGAAATTATAATTAACACGAGAACATCCCCATTTATTTTTATTGGATATTCATTTCTTTTTTGTTTTTTATTCCAGTAATAGTGAAATGAAATTATACTTAACACGAGAATATCCCTATTTATTTTTATTGAATATTCATTTCTTTTTTGTTTTTTATTCCGGAGATAGTGAAATGAAATTATAATTACCACGAGAACATCCCCATTTATTTTTATTGAATAAATTGAAAGCTCGCCATTCACTCTGATCAGACTGCCGTCTGTTTCCCGTGAACCCTGTAACCTGTTGTCGAGTCGTTGTACTTCGTTGGAGATCTCGCCAGCTGATCTACATTCGTTATGCTTTGACCCCTGTTCAGAGGAAAGCTATCGAGCCCCCTTCTTCCTGGAGAGTTGTGCGGCCCTCTCCTCTTCACCACCCCTTCAGGATTCCCGTTCTTTCGAGACTGAGACTCCCTGCCGATCTGAAGAATCGTCTCAATTTGAGATTACGTCTCTCTGGAGCAGAGAAAATCTTATTCTTCATCACGAAGTAATCCAACCCCATCTTCGAGTCCTCCTCATCAGGACTCCCCGAAGTACCTTCTTGAAGACCTGCGTTGTTGTCTCCACCTCCCCTCCAATTCGCCCGCACTTGAAGGTGAAGCGATCTTGTATGGTTATTCCCAGATTACCTCGTTAATTTTCCCACAATTCATTTAACTACCTTTATTAAATAATTTATTCACCGCTTTTGTATATATATATATATATATATATATATATATATATATATATATATATATATATTACTCACTTTTATTATATATTAAAATTATATATTTTGAGTAATGTTCTTTATATATCCTTTAAAATACAACTTAGCAACCATTAGTCAAAACCCTGTCATCCGTAAATCGCACTCTTTATTAATCCCCCCAGAACATATCTCAAGCGGCCTTTGGTCAGCTGTCTGCCCGTGCTTGTTCACGACTCTGTGCGCCGAGCTAGTCAACACAGGCATACCTCGACATACTGTTTTTACTACAACCTTGCCTATCGAAACCTAACCTAAAACACCTATTAGTATTAACAATTTGAAGACCTAGGAATCTTTTGCATTAGCGACTCGGGTGTTTTTGATGTTGCGTTTCGTTCCATAATGAACGATATCGTGTTTTATGTTTCATTCATTCGCGCATGAATATACGATAGAATTCGTATATGCGTTTAGTTCCTGAAAGCCGTTCTCGAGCCGTGCTATGGGTTGCCATTATAGGGAAGCTCTCCGCCAGACCCTCTGCTCTCGCCTCAGGAACAAGTAGTACAACGAAATGTTTTGGACCAAAGGACGAAGCATTGTGAAATGAAAGGAAAAAAACCGCCCGAATCACTAATGCAAAATATTACCAAAAGTCTAGCATTAGGTTCGAATCCAAAGACAAACAAAACTTACTATTTAGTGCTGGGAATATTATAATCGAGCCGCGCCTCTTTCCCACATCTGTTGCAAAGCTTCGCTTTCAAAATGAAGCCATGAGTTATACATAAAGTGTATTAAATTGACCGAAAAAGAGTCGTATTATTAAAGTTAAACAAACTAAATACGCAAGAATCAAGAGCCGCAATAATTCACGAACGATTGGCAAAAGGGTTTTGGTATTAAATTAAAAATCAGCGTTGTTTATAGGTACTTGCACCCAAGTTTGCATATGTTTTAAATAAGGTCGAATTAAGTGTTGCTAATGTGTGAAAATCATGGTTTCTTTTCATATCAAGAGAAAGCAAGGCGGACTAATTTTAAATTTCAATTTTACCCCATCAAAGTGGAGTATATTAAAAATATGTACTTTCCGCGCCAAACCGAAATCTTATATGACGACTAAAATGCTTAAAACAGCATTAGTACCATTGTTAATACTAAAAATACGGCGTATATAGGTCTTCTGAAGTTTCACCCCAAATTTCGTCAAAGCACTGACCACAACGAATTTGAAGTTCAAATTTGCTTTTTGTGTACATCTTTAACATTTTCTTAGTCTGTAATCGGAATAATGGATACTGATAACATATAGCAGGAAGCAAATCACTTATATTAGAAGCTTAATAATCAAATCTCTTCCAGGTCTTCTGATAAGAAAAAAGAACAATAAATTAAATCTTTGACCATATTTATCACATAAAAGTGAATTCGACAGAATACAGGCATGAGTAGCAGTGATTTATTGCCACTCTGATGAATCAAAACCTATAATTACGGTATCAATCAAACACCAAACTATAGTGGTTCAAATGTTAAAAAGAAAATTATTCACTTGGGATTTCTGAAAGATTGCTAATTAGTGATGTCAGGCAGTTGATGATCGATCCATTTTCATAAATAGTAGGGTAACATTTACTATTTATATTCCTTTTTGACGACTGCTTTTTAGATCTACTTAGTTGTTTGAAAATGAATGACTATTTCGATATTTCGCAAAAGTGTAGCGATCCCCAGTTCTTCATTAATTAAACACTATTTTTAGTCGCGTGCGAGTCTGATCGCGGGCGACTCTACATCTCACCATGCCGGTCGGTCGGTCCTTTTTTGCTTTTTATTGTTTTTATAATAACATTGTAACTATTCGGCCGATTCTAATGAAATTTGAAATCTTATGTTGTTTTACATTCTCTTTCGAATGATATAATTACCAAGGTCATCCCAAGGTTAGCCCGGGAATTACTTTGTGCAGGCAATAACAACATAACTATTCAGTCGATTCTAACGAAATTTGAAACCCTTATGTTGTTTTACATTCTCTTTCGAATAATTTAATTGCCAAAGTCCTCCCAAAGTTATCCAGAATATTATTTTGTTTTGGCAATAACATCATAACTATTCGGCCGATTTTAATGAAATTTGAAACCCTTATGTTGTTTTACTTTCTCTTGCGAATGATATAATTGACAAGGTCCGCCCAAGGATAAGCCGGGAATTATAGAATGTTTTGAAGGTAATAAGGTCATAAATCAGAAGAGAGTACGCGACTTTTTAGTCAGCAGACCTTGATTTTTAATTCATTAAATTAGTCGAAAATGAGCGGTTATTTCGATATTTCACCAGAGTGTAGCGTTCTCCAGTCTTCATTTTTGACAACTGCTTATTTAAATTTATTAAATTCTTTTAGCACAACGGTTATTTCGATATTTCGCCAGTGTAGCGATCTCTAGCTCTTCATATTTCACGATTGCCTTTTTAAATTCTTTGAATATTAATGGCTATTTCTATATTTCTCCACTGTGTACGATCCCCAGGTTACACATATAGAAACCACTCTATCATTATAGTCTACACACTGCCCAATGAAAGACAGACTTACTAGATTTTAGCAGTGGAATTAGTTTTGATAGGAATTTGTCTGGTTTAAATAATTGTGACTTGATTAAAAGGAAAGGTATTGATTGTAATCTATGGCTGGTTTTGAGATTTCTTATGAGAGAAAAAGACGAAGACAAAAAAGTTAAAAGAAAGGAAGGAAAACATAAATAAGAAATACTAAAAAGTAAATTAAAAAAGAAAAGGTGAAAATAAAATAAAAATGATTTACAAGAAAAATAAAATGAAAAGAAAAAAAATAGGAAAAAGAAGAAAAGGAGTTTTCCAGAACAGGGAAGAGCCATTGATCCCCTCGAAGATAGTCCAAGAGAGGAAACGAATGGTGGGAGAAAGTTCAATGACGGAAAATGAAAATGAAAATCGATAGGAATCGAATTTCATTCAGGGTTCGGGAGAAAACCCTCGAAAGGACAGAGCTCAGTTGAATAGGTCGGTTAGAACGAAATATGAAACTAAGTGACCCCAATTTTCTTTTTCTTATAAAATTACACAAACTTAGAATAACTTGTCTATTGATATCGTAAAGGAACTACTGTCCACTAAATGGGTTTCAGAAAAGAATCGATAAATATTACTTTAAAATATCCCTTTGCAGATATAAGAGTTTTAAACGTAATTCTTTATTCATTTCTTTTGTGCAGGGGAAAAGGGGGGTTGGGCATTATGTGGCACAGACGAACCCTTTTAAGGTGTTTTCTCAATCTGTAATTTTATCCTAAATGTACTTTGAATCTTCCATTAATGCTTGAAATGCAATGGAATATATTTTTAACCTGCAATTTTCTTCTAAATGGATTTTTAATCTTCCATTTAGGTTTTAAATGCAATGGAATAAATTCTCAACCTGTCATTTTCTCCTAAATTACAGTTCGAAAATTTTTACAGTGCATTTAAAACAAATGGAAGATTTTTTTTTTTTTAAGAGCTCATCTGGCAACTGCCTAATTGGGCATTAGTCGCCGTATTAAAACTGGCCTAGTTCTAGGCTACTTTAAAATAAAATTAGAGAAAAAAAAACACCGCAAAAAGGGAAAAGGAAGCAAGCTGGTGCGTCGGGGAGAGGTCCCCCCGGCTCAGGAGCGTGAAAACAAAGGGAAGAAAAAAAACAAAACAAAACAAAACAAACAAAAAACAAATGCAAAAAACAAAAAAAACAACAAAAACAAACCTTGCTTAAATCATAGGGAGAAGGCCAGCCTCCCCCAAGAAGTCAACAAGTCCACAAGTCAATGTGCACGAATCTGTCCCGAGTACAAGGGACAGGCGGTAGCGACCCCGCCCATCCCGGTACCGTGACAGGTATCGTGAGCGAAGATCACCCAGACTGGGACATTCGACAAGAATGTGCCGAACAGTCTGGGGGACGACGCAGTGGTTGCAATATGACGCAGGCGAGCGGGCAATCAAATAGCGATGCGTCACACGAGTGTGTCCGATTCGGAGACGACAGAAAGCAACCTGAAGCCACGGCGGCATTGGGGGATAGGTCCATGGGAACAGTCGCGGCGCAATGGCACGCAACTTTAAGTTCCCTTCGACCGTCTCCCATCTTCTTTGCCAAGCAGTCCGAAGAGCTGCCCGTATTCCTGCCATGTAGTCGGTGTGAGGAAGAGCGAAACGCTGGTCCGGTCGCAGAGTCCTCGCGGACTCTTTGGCACCGACATCGGCGCGCTCATTCCCCGCAATTCCTACATGTCCAGGAACCCAGCAGAAAATAATCTCGACATCTGCCCGGCTAGCCAAAACCGTGGCGTCACGGATATCGCGAAAAAGGGAATGCGGAGATTCCAATGCCCTGAGAGATTTGTGAGTCGCTATAGATCACAATCCGGTCTCCGAACCGGGCACGTTGCGTAATCTCCCGTACCGAGTGGTGTATTGCCACCAGTTCGGCCGTGAAGACAGACGCAGCACCTGGTAGAGCCCCACTGACTTCAAACAGAGGGGATAGGGCGTGGAAGCCGACCCCCTCTTGAACTTGGAGCCATCCGTATAAACTGCCACGGTTCCAGCGTGACACGATGTGTGCTCCAAAAAAGTCGAACGCAATACACCCGGCGCAGTATAAGCTTTGGGAGCAGAGGCGTGGCGACAAATAGCCAAATGTGGTACCCTCCAGGGTGGCGTCCTGGGCAGAACCAGGAGCGCCACCGGCCCGAGAGCTATATCTACCTCTCGAAGGAGTTTCCTGGCCCTAAACCCAAAGGGCTTAGGGTATGACTGGCGTCTCTCGGCGACATAGACACCATAAAGATCAGCTGTGGATGCAGTGAGAGCTGTTGGCGACTGAGGGAGGCGCCGGGCTCGCGCGTACAGGTGAGTGATGCACTGCACGCAGCGCAGAGCGAGTGGCATCTCCCCAGCATCGACCAACAAGCTCTCAATGGGGCAAGTGCGGAAGGCACCGGTCGCAAGGCGAAGGCCAGTGTCAAGGATCGAATCCACCTTCCGCAATAATCGCTCGGTTGCGGATGCATAAAACTCGCATCCGTAGTCGAGCTTCGAACGAACAAAGGATCGATAAAAAAGTCGGGCAGTAGCCCTATCAGCGCCCCAAGCGCTAAACGTCACGGAACGGAGAATGTCCATGGCGCGGGTACAAGAGACCTAAGGCTGCGAATATGAGCGTCCCAGGTGAGGCGTCGGTCGAATACAAGACCAAGGAAACGGTGCCACTCAACCACATCCAGGCGCACCCCATTAAAAGACAAATCTGGGTCGGGGTGAAGCCGTGGATGGCGGCAGAAGTGCACCACCTTAGTCTTGGCCAAAGAAAACCGAAACCTGTGCGCTTCAGCATAGCGAGAGACGCGGTTCAATGCCTGTTGGAGTCGATGCTCCAGAGTTGTCATCTGGGCCGCGCCAAAAGAGATTGAAAGGTTGTCCACGTAGAGCGTAGTGAGAACATCTTTCGGCAACACCGAGATGATGCCGTTGATGCTCAGGGCAAAGAGTGTGACACTGAGGACACTTCCTGAAATGCAGGCTACCGCGCCCGCGCCCGTGCCAAGCACCACTGAGGTGGTCTCTCAGGCTGCAGTTGCCCTTAAAATGATATTTGAATTTGAAAGTGATCACTACCATGGATGTCATCGACCACGCCCTAATCAAAATCAGGCTGTGCATCCGAGGAGCACAAAGATAGGTCAAGGCAAGAAAATGAAGCGGTTCTCGGACAGTGATGCGTAAACTCATCCACGTTTAGGGCACCCATCTCAAGCTCTTCGATTAGATCGGCAAGGACTTGTCCCCTGGGATTTATGGAGTAATCTCCCCAGAGAGGATGCCTGGCGTTCAGATATCCAAGCAAGAGATAGGGCCTTGGCAACCGTGCCACGACGTGGCGGAACTCCCCCACGTCGAAGATAGCTGACGGTGAAATGTATGCAAAAATGATAGTATACCTCCTATCCAGGTGCAGCTACACAGCCACTGCGTGAAAGGAGGTATCTAAAGAGAAAGGAAGAACAGGGATATCATGCCGGGTGTAAACCGCGCATCCCCTAGCCCGGTTATCCCGCGGTGGTAGGGTCGCAAGACCCTTATACCCCGGGAGGGGAAGCAGGGGGCACGCGACTAGCAGGGTTTTCTGCAAAAAGATAGCTAACGGGGAGCGGGACGAGACGAGCCTCCGCAGCTCCTCCTAGTTGGCCCGGAGTCCACGGCAATTCCATTGAAGGAATATGCCCTCCAGGCCTAGCTTGGAGGAGACGCGGGGGCCATCCTCGAACTGAAGAATCTCACGGGAATGGCCGTACGCTTCCCGGGGGCAGAAACCCGGGCGCTGTTGGCCGGACAAAGCGCTGTCCCCTTTGAGGACTTATTGGGGGAGGTTGGGCTCGCCATGCGAGTCTTTTCCTCCCTCCGCCTCGAAACCTTAGGTGGGCGTTGCGGCTTCGAAAGCGGGGGGCCCTCTTTTCGAGAAGCCACCGTCTCCGAGCCACTCGCTCCACCTTGGGGCGTGGGCGAAGGAGCCGAAGCTCCTTTGTTGCTGTCCTCCTTTCGGGGGACAGCTTTAGGAACCCCCAAAGATGGCCTCGCAACCATCTTCAGGGGTGTTGCCTCCTGTGAGCCTAACGCTTCAGTGGAGGCGCGTGGCCGTTTCGTTTTTACAGGAAACGGTCACGCTGGGGGAAGAGGGGGGAGCCCTGGTTTTAGCCGGGGCTGGGTATGAACTCTTTTTGCCGCCAGTTTTACCAGGGGAGCGCCCGGGTTGGGTAGAGCCCGCAGAAGGGCTCCGAATGGGCGCGGAAACAACCGTGCTCGTTGGCCTGGATGGGCCAGGAGCAGAGGGTGCCTTTCTGACTATTAAGGCATATGACGTCCCAGGCAGAGCCGGGCGCGCCGGGACTAAGTCCTTAGCCTCGCGGAATGAGAGTCGATCCTGGACCTGAACGGCCAGGATTTCTTTCTCAAGGAGATATGCACCACATTGCTTCGAAGAAGCAGGGTGCGGCTCTCCGCAATTGACACACTTGGCCACACACGAGTTGGACTTATCGTGTGTGACCTTGGAGCAATTTACACAGACTTCGGGTGATCCCGACTTTGCACGTCTACATGAGCGATTCGTATGGCCGAAGCGGTGACAGTAATAGCACCGCCGCGGCGTGGCACCAATGCCTTCACGCGGTAGCGGTACCAACCGGCACGCACCGACTCAGGGAGCTTGTCACAGTCGAACTTGACGAAGAGTGTAGGGGTGGGTCTCGAGGCCCCTCCCTGTTTTCTTATCACACGTTCGACCTTGACCGCCTCATGGTCGGCCAGCTCTAGGGTGATGTCCTCAATGGAGTAGTCAACGAGTTCCCTCGCATAAACTACTCCTTTCACAAAGTTCATGGTAGAGTGCGGCGTCACAATCACTGGGGTGCCATGAAGTGTCCGAAGAGCACTTATCTTGGCCGCCTCGGCGGGATTCGCCGCATTTGCCAGAAGGCTACCGTCCGACAAACGGGTCACCCTTGGCTCTCTAACAATTGCACTAGCTAATCCTTTCCTCTGATGGATCATGTTGCCCTTTGACAACATGGTGCCATCTGTGGAGCGAATAACGAGGAAGCGTTTGAAGCTAGCGGGCTCGAAAACGCCAGGAAACCTCTGAATGAGGGGCCCCGATGTCATCGAGGCTCTGCCCTGTGCACTCTTGGTGTTAGTCTTAGTCAGGGGCTCCGCACACGGGGGATAGAGGGGCTGGATGTGCTGATCTTGGCTTGGTCGCCTACCAAAGTGGCAGCAGACCCATCCGTCCCCGCAGCCTTCGCAGGAGGAGAGGAGCCCCGAGTCTTCTTTGTCTTTTTAGTCCTTTTAGTCTTTTTTCTTTTTTGGAGAGGAGGGCGGGGAATGAACCCGCTTCTCACCTCCGCCGGCAGAAGCTCCCATTCCAGATGGGCCGGCCTCAGACAGGTCCCTCTCCGAATAGAGAAGGTCCTGGTAGTCGTAGGGGCACCTGTCGGAGGAGATCCCTCCCCTCCTTTTACTGCCTCGGAGCCCTCGGCCATTTGAAGGGGACCTTGCATAGGGGTGGATTCGGGTTCGGTGCTTGGCGTCGATCCCGGATTCCCCCCCTCCCTCATGGAAGGCCCTACCGTCTGAGGCTGATTCTCCTCAAGGACCATGTCTATCAGAGGAGGGGCCTCCAGTTGGCCATCCCCTCCCAGGACATCGCAGGTTTCCTTGGCAGCGTCAAGAGTCTTTTGTGGGGAGGCACAGGCCTTAACCCCGGCAAGGTTCAATATCCTTGCCAGCAGGTCTTTTGAGGGAAGCGACCGAAGGGGCCTGGCTTGCCTCTCTTCCCTAAGGGGGTTTGCCCTACCGAGCCGCTCCGATAGGGAGAGGCTGGCTAAGGGCTGCCTGCTGGCTTTCTTGGCAGTCTCCGTGGAAAGAAAAGAGGGGACTGCCGCTGAAAAAAGCGAGGTGCCCGAAAGTACCTTCAGAAGGGGGTGAGGGGGAGTCCCCTACACCCGTAGGCGTAGGGGAGGAGTAAGCCACCTGCCTGGTTAAAGAGGTATGGGGGGTCCCCTGCGCAAGCACAGGAGGGGGGGAGGGGCCTCCATGTTTTCTGTGGAGCTGCACGAGGGTGGTTCCGTTGTTTTAGGGGAAATTAAGGGGAGTTGCTTTTTTTGGCATCATTGGGCATGGTGACCCTCTTTGTTTTACGGGACGCAATCGCTCACCACCTCTTGCAGTACCCCACACCGCAAGAGGTGCTTACAGGCCCGGCAGAGCCAGGCACCGCAATTTGGGTCCACCCCTCCCGCCTGGTGGCCTGGCAGTCCTTCAGCTTGCGGCTCCACCTTGAACACGGCGTAAAAAAGATAGATTTTGAAGACGAGAGGAAAAGGAATGTGAGGAAGGTTTTGGTGGGGATGAAGCAGGTTGTTTAAAGCCAACTACCCCACACCGGAGCTCAGGGGTTAGGGGACATTGTCCCTTTTCCCCTCAGCTCCGATCCGGGACGATTGGCTGAGAAGAAGGTCAGCATCTACCCTGTGAAATTAGAGGCTGACCAGAGAAAGTTGTGGGAGAGGTTGTATGAAAAGCAACAAGGTAGGATAGGAATACAGGCTATCTGAAGGAAGGAAGAGAGGCTAAGCTGGGGCGGACGGGGCGCTGGATTCCGTCAGCACGGCGGCCAGGATGGCAAATCGCCGCGCCCCTTACGGGGACAAATGGAAGAGAGTTTCAAAGTTCATTTAGGAGAAAATGGCAGGTTGAGAATTTATTTCATTGGATTTATAGGATAAATGGAAGATACAAAGTCCATTTAGGAGAAAATCACAGGTTGAGAATTTTTTCCAGTGCATTTAAAACAAATGGAAGAGCGTTTCAAAGTTGATTTATGAGAAAATTGCAGGTTGAGAATTTATTCCATTGCATTTGAAGCAAAAATGGAAGATTCAAGTCCACTTAGGAGAAAATTGCAGGTTTAGAATTTATTCCATTGCATTTGAAGCAAAAATGGAAGATTCAACTCCACTTAGGAGAAAATTACAGGTTGAGAAAACACTTTAAAAGGGTGCGTCCGTGTTGCCCCTGCGCACACACAGCGGCGTACATACAATACACACATTAACAAGGACACACTATCCTCCGATCGTGTGCTATATTTAAATAAAAACCAACCCAAAAGGGGGAATTTTACCAAAGGTGGATGTGGAAGATATTTTAGATTAGTGTACTTGATGTCGGTAGGGCACGCAACCCACCAGAGCCTGCTTTGGTTGAACAAGGATTGGAGATTCTATTTCAGCAACAAAATGGTTTAAACAATTTATTGAAATAATAAAACCGAAAATGGCTTAAATTTAAAAGTGGTGAAGTTAGGAGGAGTAATAAAGGGGAGGGTATAATCCAAGTACTTAGGGCTTTAAAGATGCGCAATCAGCAGCCATGCTCTTATTTAATTTAAAGCGAAAACCAACGGGGGACTCTGCGCCCAGAAAGTTGACAAGGAGCGATGTGAAAGTGGTGAATATAAGGGAGGTGAAAAATGTGTGGAAGATATATACCATAGACACTAAGGCCGGGAAGGCACGAAGTCATTCAAATGTCAGCTGCAGCATAGTTGGCAACGCTACACACCCGAGTAATTTATAAGCAAAAAACATTTTGTTACATTAGGGTTGAAGCTTTTGTTAACATGCAATCTCTTCCACTACTACAATTACTAACTCTACCTCTGATACTTATTACTATTTCAGTACTACTACTACTACTAGTAGCTTTATTCATACTGGTCCTATACTTCTCCCTCCACGGATCAAATGAAACAGTGTTGTCCACTGTAAAGAGGGTGGGGTGTTCATGTAATTACACTTCCAAATAACTACACTTTCAATTGAAGTACAAATGGAACTCCTGTTGTAAACACACTAATGGCACTTTCTTATATTACATGTGGTGAAACACCCTACTCCACTTACAGTGCTTCCCTACACTCTTTCCTGAATCTCCTATCAACAATCTGCTGCGCCTTGTTAAAATACTTCTGGCCATGAAATGGTTTCCTTACATGTACTGTTTAAGTACATGTGGGAAGGTTTAAAGGTCGAGGGAAAACTTTAAAGGTGTACATTAATAACACTTTCCCTCCGGAGAGCCCGACCTATTTTAAGGACAAAAAGAAACCAAGGGAGAGGGTATTCTGCCAGATAAGAAGAGATGAAAGGGGAACAAAAATAGAATGCATTTGAAAGGGTCGCGTCCGTTAAAGGAGACAGAGAGCAAAAAATGCATTTCGAAATATACTGGAAAACTCGTAAAAGGGAGCGCAGGGGCTTCAATATGCGAACGTGGAAGACCTCTACAACGGCATAGGTGAAGACTCACGTTTGCATATTTAATGAGCGCCGTTATTTGGGACAAAGAGGGAAATGTCCGAAATAGCTTCCATAAATGGGACTAAACGAGAAATGGGACAAGGAGGTGGAAAAAGGAGTCTTTTTATATCCAAAGTTTTTAGTTGCCTTGGCAACCAAAGAGGCAGTTAAGCCCGTTCGCCACAAGCAGTGCAGCATTATTTCCCTAACAAAGGCCGTAGGGATATGGCCAGCCAATTACACGCAGAGACAGGGTTATTGTGACGAAAACCGCTGATTCCATTAATCGCTCCATAACGCCAAGAACTTCTCAAGTCCTTTACAACGTCTGGGCGTTAGAGGGAGTTGTTTATCGAGCTGCTATTTTCCCTCGGGTCGTGAGGAAGTGGAGTTCCTCTGGATACCGGGTGTAACCGTCTAAACAGGGTAGTCCCCCTACAGCCACTCGAACCGGGGGGGCGTTTAAGTTGTAGCAGAGGTGGTTGTCCCGGCTACACAATCTACCTTCCTGTGGGTAGAGAAGGGGTTGAGGGGATAGTCATGGAAAAGAAGAGGTGATGAGAGAGACCAGTAGGATGCTAAGCAGCATCTCCACTCACCGTATAGAGTACCTCGGCAAGAATACTCTGTAAATATACCTCTAATTATTATCTAATGCATAGCAACTTAATATTCTTTACAATATTTTTATTTTACATTATTTAGCCATTTTATTAATATATAATGAATATAAAATGTCAGAATTGATGACGAATTGATGGGTCGCTGGTAGAGAAATTTCATGCACCAAGTCGAGGCTTAAAATTGACATTGGAAAAAAACGTCCTTAAAAGCAACCGTTATCACATTGCCTAATACCTCACTCCAGGATTTGAAAAATAGTCTTACCATAGGAAATAATGTTGTATAACTACATGCGCATTTATCTGCGCAGATAACACATGAATTTACAAGTAACACACTTTGTGCCACATCTCGATCCCGTGGGCGCATCCCTTTGCGTCACCATCGGTTCAAGCTAACGCAGTTTTGGTAATTAGTCAGGTCACGCAGTGGGCCAAGTACGCAGATCTAATTAAAGCTGTCGTTAATTAGTACAGAAAACAGGCTTCTTGATGAACACGGAGAAGGTTGATTAATTAGATTATGTGTGTGGAAAGCGCTATTACATTTTTCTCAGCTTTCTTCCTCACATATAAACATGTGCCTCCTGGTTAAAGTGGGAAATCGATAGGGGGTTTGAGGGTCTTTTATTACATACCATCTACACATTTTCACTTCTCAACTTTTTTACAAGCCTCCAAATATAATTATTACAAGACGGATGTAGCTAAAAGGATACCATTAGCTTATTTGATACATCTCGTTTTTACAGCACTTCCGCTAAACCAATGGAAACAAAATTTATACAGGCATTTTAAACCTCGTAACTCTGCGTTAGAATTCCTTAACTGCGAGGTTAGCAAACAAAGCCTCACTCATTCTATGTGCGAGGCTAGTAAACACTTCCTCAACTATTTTAAGTACAAGGTTAGCAAACACCACCTATTTATAAGTGCGATACTCTCAACACTTCCTTATCCATTTGATTTGGAAAACTAGCAAACAACTCCTCTTCTTTCAAGTGAAAGGCTAAAAAACACTCATCCGTTTCCCTTGAAGTGCGAGAATAGCTAATATATATTCACCATTTTTAAGTGAGAGGCTAGCAAATAACTCATCACACATTTTAAGTACGAGGAGGGAAAGCAACTCTCATTTTACACTAATACGAATTGATTAAGATTTAGACAAAGCTGACGAGAGGAAAATAGCTGTTGTTTCTCTGCACTTAGTTCTTAAATGCCATTTTGGTTAAATAAAAGAGGATGGGAGCGAGATAAGATTGAATCTTTAGGAACGCCATTGGAAGCAAATTTAACACCTGCCAAGCATCTTATCATCCATTTTATATAACTTTTACAAAATGCATGGATTATTTATCAATATAATGGGAAACTAAACTGAAAAATACGAATATAACAAAATATCAAAAATTTTTGAATTAGCTAAAAAATATTGTATGTTTTGTATGTTCATTCACAGAATATCTTTCCGTGACTTTTTCCTGCACGTTTTGTGTCATGCAGGATTATTAAGGTTGATGCAAGAATATAGATCGTTGGGAAAGAAACACACAGGACAACTCAAAAGTAGACGTCATGTGGCCCAAGGGAACGCCACCCTTTGTACTCAGGGCAGTGTGGATTTGGAAACCTCTTAGCAGGTTAAAGGAAGGAAGAGTGACTAAATAAGAGTAAACAATTCACGTAAATGATGCAAACGTCCCCTTTTTACCATTTAACACTTAGGTGAGACATGTCACTCCACGAGTCCACAATAAGACTTAATTGAAACTGACTTGTACCATATGTGGCCCAATTCATAGACAACGAGTTAACCTGCTTCAATGGATGTTCTCAGTTGTTTCAATACTCTTCCCCCTCTCCTGTTGATAACTATTCTCCCATAAGCAGGTTGGAGATCCCAACTACAATGTTTCAAGGCGATTTGACCCCCTCATAGAGTTATTATAATGAACGAATTCACGCCCAGCAGGTACGTCCAGTTTGCACACAGCAGTTAATTTAATCACCTACTACGCGTGACTGACACCATGAGTTGTATTCAATGACCACAACAAAGATAAGATCTCTAAATTAATAGTATCAATTATTAGTATTAGTTTGTGCTTGATGGGACGTGAAGGGGTGGGATATGGTGGCTAGTTTTAATGCGTGATGTGCGCCAACACCATTTTATGGGAAAGCGGTAGCGCAGCAGCAGTATCATCATCAGAAGTGTGATCAATACCATCAGCATAATTATTATTATTATTAGTAGTAGCATCATCAGAGTCATTAGCATCAGCATAAACATCATCCGCATTAGTGTCAACAGTTTAAGCAGTAGCAGCAACTGGGACCAATAGCACGCAACTCTCCGACATCTGCTACGATTCAGCAATAATGGCAGGTGCCCTTGGTAAATTGAATTTTTTTTTTATTTAAGGGGATATCTGGCGACTGCTGACTTAGGCATAAGTCGCGGTAAACAAACAGCCTAGTTATAGGCTACTTTAAAAAATTGAACAGGAAACAACAATAAAAAGAAATAACAATAACAAAACAATAAAAAAACAACAATTAAACCTGGTTAAATGAAAGAGGGAAGGCCGGCCTCCCCCCAAAAGTCAACAAGTCCACAAGTCAATGTGAACAAATCTGTCCCTAGTACAAGGGACAGACGGTAGCGACCCCGCCCATCCCGGTACCGGAACAGGTATCGTGCGCGAAGATCACTCAGACTGGGACATTCGACAAGAATGTGCCGAACAGTCTGGGGGACGACGCAGTCGTTGCAATAGGGAACAGGCGAGCGCTCCATCAAATAGCGATGCGTCACACGAGTGTGTCCGATTCGGAGACGACAGAAAGCAACCTGAAGCCGCCGTGGCATTGGGAAGAAGGTCCATGGGAACAGTCGCAGCAAGATGGCACGCAACTTTAAGTTCCCTTCGACTGTCTCCCATATTTTTGCCAAGCAGTCCGGAGAGCTGCCCGTATTCCTGCCATGTAGTCGGTGTGAGGAAGAGCGAAACGCTGGTCCAGTCGCAGAGTCCTCGCGGACTCTTTGGCGCCCTCATAAGCGCGCGAAATTCTCCGCAATTACTACATGTCCAGAAACCCAGCAGAAAATAATCTCGACATCTGCCCGGCTCGCCAAAACCGTGGCGTCACGGATATCGCGAACCAGGGGATGCGGAGATTCCAATGCCCCGAGAGGCTCAGAGCGCCTTGTGAGTCACTATAGATCACAATCCGGTCTCCGAACCGAGCACGACGCGTAATCTCCCGTACCGAGTGGTGTATTGCCACCAGCTCGGCCGTGAAGACAGACGCAGCGCCTGGTAGAGCCCCGCTGACTTCAAAAAGAGGGGATACGGCGTGGAAGCCAACCCCCTCTTGGGACTTGGAGCCATCCGTATACACTGGCACGGTCCAGCGTGACAAGATGTGTGCTCCAAAAAGGTCGAACACAATACTCCCGGCGCAGTATAAGCTTTGGGAGCAGAGGCGTGGCGACAAATAGCCAAATGTGGTACCCTCCAGGGTGGCGTACTGCGCAGAACCAGGGGCACCACCGGCAAGAGATATATCTACCTCTCAAAGGGGTTTCCTGGCCCTAAACTCAAAGGGCTTAAGGTATGACCGGCGTCTCTCGGCGGCATAGGCACCATCGAGATCAGCTGCGGATGCAGTGAGAGCTGTTAGCGACTGAAGGAGGCGCCGGGCTCGCGCGTACAGGCGAGTGATGCACTGCACGCGGCGCAGAGCGAGTGGCATCTCCCCCAGCATCGACCAACAGGCTCTCAATGGGGAAAGTGCGGAAGGCACCGGTCGCAAGGCGAAGGCCGGTGTGGTAGATAGAATCCACCTTCCGCAATAAACGCTCGGCTGCGGATGCATAAAACTCGCATCCGTAGTCGAGCTTCGAGCGAACAAAGGATCGATAAAAAAGTAAGGCAGTAGCTCTATCAGCGCCCCAAGCGCTGAACGTCACGGAGCGGAGAATGTCCATGGCGCGGGTACAAGAGACCCTAAGGCTGCGAATATGAGCCTCCCAGGTGAGGCAGCGGTCGAATACAAGACCAAGGAAACGGTGCGACTCAACCACATCCAGGCGCACCCCCATTAAGAGACAAATCTGGGTCGCGGTGAAGCCGTGGATGGCGGCAGAAGTGCACCACCTTAGTCTTGGCCAAAGAAAACCGAAACCTGTGCGCTTCAGCATAGCTAGAGACACAGTAAAATGCCTGTTGAAGTCGACGCTCCAGAGTTGGCATCTGGGCCGCGCCAAAGGAGATCAAAAGGTCGTCCACGTAGAGCGTAGTGAGAACATCTTCCGGCAGCACCGAGGTGATGCCGTTGATGCTCAGGGCAAAGAGTGTGACACTGAGGACACTTCCCTGCGGGACACCCTCTTCCTGCTGCTTTGGGCCGGAGAGGGCTCCCCCCCCCGTACTCGGAATCGACAATCTCGCAAAAATTCAGATATAAACATGGGGAGGCGTCCCCTCGCCCCCATTGTGTGGAAAGTCTCCATGATACCGTATCGCCATGCGTAGTGCTGTCTACGAAGGAAAGCCTCGCAGACGGCATTTTATAGTCGGAGCAGAGCATCCGACGTGGAGTGGAACTTACGGAAGCCGCACTGTGCAGAAGACAGTTGGCCTTTGCTGTGCAGGAAATAGACTAATCTAACATTTACCAATTTCTCCATCAACTTGCACACGCAAGAGGTTAGAGAGATTGGGCGGAAACCGGTCGGAGTAGAGTGATCCTTCCCCGGCTTGCGAAAGGCGAGCACAGTAACGATTCGCCAGAGTCTGGGAGAAGACCTTCCACCCAGATCCTGTTGAACAAATCTAACAGAAAGGCCATGCCTCGCTCACCCAGGTGTCGAAGCATAGCGTACGGGACATCGTCCGGACCATGGGCGGTGTCCGCGCACGAACGAGAGCGGAACGCAACTCACTCACAGTAAACTTATCGTTGAAGGATTCTCCGCCTCTGGAGAGAAAGTCCATCCGGCGGCCTTCCTCGACATCACGACGTGCATTGAATGCTGGCGGAGCAGCATCCCGGCTAGAAAATGCGGAAAAAGCGGTCGCTAAGGATTCCGCCACTGACGCGGGGTCCGAGATTGCGGTCCCATTCTCCTGGAGAACAGGAGGGGGTTCCTAGGAGAACTTGCCGCGAATCCTTTTGACTCGCTTTCACACCTCAGCTAAAGGGGTCTTCCCGTTAAGTGAAGACACGTATGCCCGCCAGGAAGAGCGGCGGGCGTGCTTCGAAATATACCGGAACCTAGCCCTAGCCCGACGAAATTCAGCGACAGTGAGATTGTTCGGGCAGCGCTTATAGCGCATGTAGGCATAACGCTTCTGTTTGAGGGCCGCCTTACCATGGGAGTGGTCGGCGTGCAAAACGGCCAGACGTCCTAGGAATAGTAGTCAGGCCCACGGCGATGAGGTTGCCGGAGAAGCACTCAACGGCCTCATCTACCGACCTAAACTCCTCGACTGAGATAGAGAATTCAGTCATTTCCTGAAATGCAGGCCACCCTGCCCGCGCCAAGCACCATCGAGGTGGTCTCTCAGGCGGCAGTTGCCCTGAAAATGATATTTGAATGGGGAAGTGATCACTACCATGGAAGTCATCGACCACCCCCCCAATCAAAATCAGGCTGTGCATCCGAGGAGCACAAAGATAGGTCAGGGCAAGAAAATGAAGCGGTTCTCGGGCAGTGATGCGCAAACTTTTTCACGTTTAGGACACCCATCTCAAGCTCTTCGATCAGATCGGCAAGGACTTGTCCCCTGGGATTTATTAAGTAATCTCTCCAGAGAGGATGCCTGCCGTTCAGATCTCCAAGCAAGAGATAGGGCCTCGGCAACCGTGCCACGACGCGGCAGAAGTCCCCTGCGTCGAAGTCACCTGACGGTGGAATGTACGCAGAAATGATAGTATACCTCCTATCTAGGTGCAGCTGCACAGCCACTGCCTGAAAGGAGGTATCTAAAGAGATAGTAAGAACGGAGACATCATGCCGGGTGTAAACCGCGCATCCCCCAGCCCGGCTATCCCGCGGTGGTGGAGTCGCAAGACCCTTATACCCTGGGAGGGCAGGCAGCGGGCACGCGCCTAGCATGGCCTCCTGCAAAAAAATAGCTAACGGGGAACGGGACGAGACGAGCCTCCAAAGCTCCTCCCAGTTGGCCCGGAGTCCACGGCAATTCCATTGAAAGAATATGCCCTCCAGGCCTAGCTCGGAGGAGACGCCGGGGCCCTCCTCGAACTGAAGACCCTCACGGAAATGGCCGTACGCTTCCCGGGGGCAAAACCCCGGGCAGCGTACGGCCGGATAAAGCGCGAAAGGCGCTGTCGCCTTCGAGGACTTATTGGCGAAACCTTAGTTGGGCGTTCCTCTTTTCGAGAAACCACCGTCTCCGAGCCACTCGCCACACCTCAGGGCGTGGGCGAATGAGCCGAAGCTCCTTTGTTGCTGTCTTCCTTTCGGGGGACAGCTTTAGGAACCCCGGAAGATGGCCTAGCGACTATCTTCAGGGGTGTTGCCTCCTGTGAGTCTAACGACTTGTTGGAGGCGCGTGGCCGTTTCGCCTTACGGGAAACGGTCACGCTGGGGGAAGAGGGGGTAGCCCTGGTTTTAGCCGGGGCTGGGTATGAACCCTTTTTAACGCCAGCTTTACCAGGTGAGCGCCCGGGTTGGGTAGAGCCCGGGGAAGGGCTCTGAATGGGCGCGGAAACAACCGTGCTCGTTGGCCTGGATGGGCTAGGAGCAGAGGGTGCCTTTCTAACTATTGAGGCATATGACGTCCCCGGCAGAGCCGGGCGCGCCAGGACCGAGTCCTTAGCCTTGCGGAATGAGAGTCGATCCTGGGCCTGAACGGCCAGGATTTCTTTGTCAAGAAGATATGCACCACATTGCTTCGAAGAAGCAGGGTGCGGTTCTCCGCAATTGACACACTTGGCCACACACGATTTGGACTTATCGTGTGTGACCTTTGGAGCAATTTACACAGACTTTGGATGACCCCGACTTTGCACGTCTACATGAGCGATTCGTATGGCCATAGCGGTGACAGTAATAGCACCGCCGCGGTAGTGGCACGAATGCCTTCACACGGTAGCGGTACCAACCGGCACGCACCGACTCAGGGAGCTTGTCACAGTCGAACGTGACGAAGAGTGTAGGGGTGGGTCTCGAAGCCCCTCCCTGTTTTCTCATTACACGTTCGACCTTGACCGCCCCATGGTAGGCCAGCTCTAGGGTGATGTCCTAAATGGAGTAGTCAACTAGTTCCCTCGCATAAACTACTCCTTTCACAAAGTTCATGGTAGAGTGCGGCGTCACACTCACCGTGGTGCCATGAAATGTCCGAAGAGCACTTATCTTGGCCGCCTCAGCGGGATTCGACGCATTCGCCAGAAGACTCCCGTCCGAGAAACGGGTCACCTTCGGCTCTCTACCAATTGCACTAGCTAATCCTCTCCTCTGATTGATCATGTTGCCCTTGGACAACATGGTACCATCAGTGGAGCGAATAACGAGGAAGCGTTTGAAGCCAGCCGGCTCTAGATCGCCAGGTAACCTCTGGATGAGGGGCCCCGATGTCATCGAGGCTCCGCCCTGTGCATTTTTGGTCTTAGTTAGGGGCTCCGCAACCGGGGGGTCAGAGGGGCCGGATGTGCTGATCTTGGCTTGTTCTCTTGTTAGAGTGGCAGCAGACCCATCCGTCCCCGCAGCCCCCGCGGATGGAGAGGAGCCCCAAGTCTTTTTAGTCTTTCTTGTCTTCTTTTTCTTTTTAGGAGAGGAGAACGAAGAATGAACTCGCTTCTCAACTCCGCTGGTAGAAACCCCCAGGCCAGATGTACCGGCCTGAGCAAGGTCCTTCTCCGAAATGTAGAAGGTCCTGGTTGTCGTGGGGGCACCTGTCGGAGGATATCCCTCCCCTCCTTTTACTGCCTCGGAGCCCTCAGCCATTTGAGGAGGACCTTGCATATGGGCGGATTCGGGTTCGGTGCTTGGCGCTGAGCCCGGATGCGCCCCCATGAAAGGCCCTACCGTCTGAGGCTGGTTTTCCTTAAGGACCATGTCTATCACAGGAGGGGCCTCCAGTTGGCCATCCCATCCCAGGACATCGCAGGTCCCCTTGGCAGCGTCATGAGTCTTTTGTGGGGAGGCACAGGCCTTGACCCAAGCAAGGTTTAAAATTCTTGCCAGCAGGTCTTTTGAGGGAAGCGACCGAAGGGGCCTGGCTTCCCTCTCCCCCCTAAGGGGGTTTCCCCTACCGAGTTGCTTCGATGTGGAGCAGCTGGCTAAGGGCTGCCTGCTGGCTTTCTTGGCAGTCCCCTTGGAAAGAACAGAGGGGACTGCCGCTGATAAGAGGGAGGTGCCCGAAAGCACCTCCAGAGAAGGGGGTGATGGGGTCCCCTTCACCCGTAGGCGTAGCAGAGGAGTAAGCCTCCTCTCCGGTTGAAGAGATATGTAGGGTCCTCTGCGCAAACACAAGGGGATACACCTTCATTTTTTTGCTGGAGCTGCCCGAGGGCGGCTCCGTCGCTGTTTTGTTTGTTTTTTCATACATGGGCATGGTGACCCTCTTTTTTATATGGGACGCAATAGATCATCACCTCTTGCAGTTGCCCGCACTGCAAGAGGTGCTTACAGGCCTAGCAGAGCCAGGCGCCACCATTTCGGACCACCCCTCCCGCCTGGTGGCCTGGCAGTCCATCGGCATGGCGGCTCCACCTTAGACACGGCGTAAAAATATATTGATTGTGAAGAGGAGAGGAAAAGGGATGTGAGGAAGGTATGGGTGGGGATGAAGCAGGTTGTTAAAAACCAGCCACCCCAGACTGGAGCTCAGGGGTTAGGGAACATTGTCCCCCACCCCCTCATCTCCGATGCGGGACGGTTAGCCGAGAGGAAGGTCAGCATCTACCCTGTGAAATTAGAGGCTGACCAGAGAAAGTTGTGGGAGAGGTTGTATGAAAATCAAGGAAACAAGTGCTTTGAAGGAAGAAGAAGAGGCTAAGCTGGGGTTTGACGGGGTGCCGAGTCCCGTCAGCACGGTTGGTAAGTTGAAGAAACAAATCAGACTTATTTCAATCGGACTCCTCCATGAGATCGACAACGTTCGATACAGAATGCCAAGAGTTTCCCCACATCTTATTATAAGGATCTTAACGTGAGTGTCTTTGTATGTGTCTATTTGCCTGTGTGTGTGTCTGTGTATTAAAAAATAATTATGATTTTTTTTCATGCACACCAATTTTGAATGTGTTGTAAAATAAAAATAACCTTTTTCTCTCGCAAATGTACTTTCTTAATTTTGGGAGGGAAGCGAACAAGCGCCACAGACCTAGCCAAAAACGGGCGTAGGGCGGATTTTTTCTAGTAAATTTAATGACATTTGGAATGCTCTTCCTGATTTTTTTACCACAAGGAGGGAAAAAGTATCAAGATGACCATCTTAAATGGTTAAATATCATACAAATGAAGAGTGGCCATCCTGTTCTTCGTCAGCCTTCACTACTTCTTATCTTTATAACAACATATATCCATTTGACTCGGCTAAATCACTAATGTGTCTTTTGCGATAAAGCTTTTAATCATCGTAATTTCACAACTACTAATTTACTGCAGCTGCATAATATAATCCAGAAAGGAGGGAGGCTTCCATTTGCCTTCATAATTACTTCATATCACTTAATAATTAATCCCCAGAAATTCACTGTAATTAATTTTGAAAATATAAGCAGGTAGATAATAAAATTGGCTAAATTTATTTTCTAAATTTCTTCAATTTTAGTGACAATTTTCAATGTTTTTGATGTGTGGCATGTAGGGGGGGGGAATTAAATCCCTAAAAGAATATTAATATTTGTGGAGAGATTATTTTATGGAAACTCTATATTTGTTCCTTTTTCATACGTAGTAGATTCAGTAAGGGCTATTTTTCATTCGGGATATACAGTGTGCTTTAAATTCCTGACCATAGTGGAAGAGCCATCTATACACAGCTCATCTCCCATTTAGGATTTTTTTTTTAGTCTGTTTCTTACTATAACTACAGAATATTTTTAGCAAGATTTGCTTGGAAAAGATTTTGGTATATTATATGTACACGTTTCTTCTCATAAAGAATAATTTTAAAAACTATGAAAGTACTTTTGTAACAACTCTTTTCCTTCAATTGAATTTCGATGAACACTAATTCCTTCAACAATTTTGTATACTGCCATAAGCTTACATAAAGCTTGTCAAACTCTTAAAACAATATATATATATATATATATATATATATATATATATATATATATATATATATATATATATATACATATATATATATATATATATATATATATATATATATCATGAACTGTTGAGCTTCTTCCAAATCGGAGTTTCAATATGAAGATGAAAACCAAGCAGGCTGTTGATAAAAGCATATTTATTTGTCTGGGTTTGCTCGTTTCGAGGTCCTAGCATCATCATCATCACCACTAAGAAACTAAAATAGTAAAGGGTTAAAATTTCTAGTTTTCATAAAATACTAAAATTAAATAGTGAAATTTAGGATAAGCTACTTAATACAAGAACAAAAATTTCAATAATTCATGATACAATATAAAGATTGGAAGCAGTTTGATTTATATTTAAATTAGGTTTAAGTTTTAGGATGTAAAGTGATTCTAATATTCGTAGTTCGTTGGGATGGGGGCTATGTCTAAGTATTTTAAAGTTAACCTATTTAATTTTGGAAATGCATATTTTTATGTAATCTCGTATGGGCGAAGGGCCTGGTTTGTTTAGAATCAGCCCCATAGTGGTCAACCTTTCCTGATGCTCGATGCAACAATGGATTGACCTAAAGGTAGAATCAATATAAGATGAATCGCAAGATTCACAACTAAATTTATAAATTACAGAGGAGGGGCAGGGCAATGGAATTCGATCCTTATAACTGAAATAGGGCCCAATATTGTGCCTATTTTTTAATATGATTTTGGTCGACATATGGATAGAATTTATTTAGTCTTCTTAATTTCATTTAAAAAGTCGTTTGATGTTTTACAAAAGTATGGGAGACTAAATTAAGAAGACTTTTTGGAGAATCAAAGGACAAGAGCGAACAGACTTTTTAATTTTATATAATGATGAACATCCATCTCATTCGTCCTGCAGCAACTGAAAAATATATTTTCTTATAGATGGACAGAAATCGGGATAAGGCAATACAGAGTTATCTGGGGACGCAAAGTAGGCTGAACCGGCCAGCTGATCAGCCCTCTCGTTGCCAAGGACCTCTACATGCCTGGGGAGCGAACAGAATATAAGTCTATATCGGGACGCATAGTGGACCAGCCAGTTGAAGATTTCTGTGACTTTTTATATTTAAGAGCTCATCTGGCGACGGCCTACTTGGGCATTAGTCGCCGTTTACAACATTGCCTAAAATAAGGTATCTTTAAAAGAGGATGCTAAAAAAAAACAAATAAAAAAACATCAATAAAAATAGGACGCAAGCTCTAGCGTAAGGGGGAGATCCGCCTCTCCCAGGCGCAGGAACATGCAACCTACTAAAATACGAAAACACAACAACAAAAAAACCCCAAATATTAAAAAAAAGGGAGAAGGCCGGCCTCCTCTAAAAAGTCTAAAAGTCCACAGGTCGGTGTACATGAACCTGTCCCGAGTACAAGGGACAGACGGTAGCGACCACGCCAATCCCGGTAACGGGAGAAGTAACATGCGCTGAGATCACCAAGACTGGGTATTCAGCAAGAATGTGCTGAACAGTCTGATGGACAACACAGTCTTCACAGTAAGACGCAGGCGAGCGCTCCATCAAATGGCGGTGAGTCCCGCGAGTGTGTCCAATTTGGAGATGACAGAAAGCAACCTGAAGCCTTCGCGGCATTGGGTAGGGGGTGAGGGTAGGTCCATAGGAACAGTCGCGGCGCAATGGCACGCAACTTTAAGTTCTCTTCGACTGTCTCCCATCTTCTTTTTCCAGCATCCTGAATAGCTTCCCGTATTCCTGCCATCTAGTCTGTGAGAAGAAGAGCGAAATGCTGGTCTGGTCGAAGAGTTCTCGTGGACTCTTTGGCGCGCTCATTGCCTGCAATTCCTACATGTTCAGGAACCCAACAGAAGATAATCTTGACATCCGCCTGGCTCGCCAAAACTGCGGCGTCACGAAATATCGCAAACCAGGGGATGTGGAGATTCCAATGCCCCAAAACCACTCAGGGCGCTTTGTGAGTCGCTATAGATCACGATCCGGTGTCCGAACCGGGCACGTCGCGTAATCTCCCGTACCGAGTGGTGTATTGCCACCAGCTCGGCCGTGAACACAGACGCAGCGCCTGGTAGAGCCCCGCTGACTTCAAAGAGAGGGGATGCAGCGTGGAAGCCGACCCCCTCTTGGTACTTGGAGCCATCCGTATACACTGGTACGGTTTCAGTGTCACACGAGGTGTGCTCAAAAAAGGTCGAACACAGTACTCTCGGCATTGTATAAGCTTTAGGAGCAGAGACGTGGCAACAAATAGCCAAATGTGGTACCCCCCAGGGTGGCGTTCTAGGCAGAACTAGGGGCGTCACCGGCCCGAGAGCTATATCTTAATCTCGAAAAAGTTTATTAGCCCTAAACACTTTAGCCCTAGTATGAATTGCGTCTCTCGGCGGCATAGGCACAGTTGAGATCAGCTACGGATGATTTGAGAGCCGTTGGCGTCAAAGGGAGACGCTGCGCTCGTAAGAACCGGTTGAGTACTGAAAAGTGCACGGCGCATAGATAATGACATCTAACCAGCATAGAAAAGAAGGCTCTAAATAGCCGAAGTGCGGAAATAACCAGTTTCCGAGCGAAGGACGGTGTAGTAGATCGAGTCCCCCTCCCGCAATAAACGCTCGGCTGTAGATGCATAAAACTCACATCAGTAGTCGAGCTTCGAACGGACAAAGGATCGATAAAAAAGGCAGTAACCCTATTAGCACCCCAAGCGCTGAAAATCACGGAACGAAGAATATAAATGGCGCTGGTACAATAGACCCTAAGGCTGCGAATATGAGCCTCCCAGGTGAGGCGTCGGTCGAATACAAGACCAAGGAAATGGTACGATTGAACCACATCCAGGTGCATACTATTAAGAAAAAAATCTGGGTCGAGGTGGAGTCGTGGATGGGGGCAGATGTGCATCATCTTAGTCTTAGTCAATGCATATTGAAGTCGACGTTCCAGAGTTGGCATCTGGGCCGCGCCAAAAGAGATCGAAAGTTCGTCGGCGTAGAACGTAGCGAGAAAATCTTCCGGCAGCACCGAGGTGATGCCGTTGAAGCTCAGGGCAAAGAGTGTGACACTAAGGACACTTTCCTGCGGGACACCATATTCCTGGTCCATTGTGCCGGGGAGAGCTTCCCCCACCAGTACGCGAAATCGACGATCTTGCAAAATTTCAGATATAAACATTGGAAGGCGTCCATTCGCCCCCACCGTGTGGAGTCTCCATGATACCGTATCACCATGCGGTATCATAGGCGGCCTTCTCCAGATCGAAAAACACCGTGGCGTAGTGCTGTCTACGAAGGAAGGCCTCGCAGACAGCATTTTTCGGTAGGAGCAGAGCATCCGACGTGGAGTGAAACTTGCGGAAGCAGACTTTGCAGAAGACAGATGGCCCCTGCTGTCCAGAAAAAAGGCTAAGAAAACATTTACCGAATTCTCCATCAACTTGCACACGAAAGAGGTTAAAGAGATTGGGCGGAAACCGGCCGGAGTAGAGAGATCTCTTCCCGGTTTGCGAAAGGCGATCACAGTAGCAATTTGCCAAGAATCTGGGACGAGACCCTCCACCCAGATCCTGTCAAACAAGTCTAACAGAAAGGCTATGCCTCGCTCACCTAGGTGTCGAAGCATGGCGTACGGGACATCGTCCGGACCATGGGCGGTGTCGGCGCACGAAGCTAGAGCGGAGCGCCACTCACTCACAGTAAACCTGTCGGGGAAGGGTTCACCGCCTCTGGAGGTAAAGTCTATTCGGTGGCCTTCCGCAGCATCACTACGAGCATTGAATGCGGGGGGGGGGGGCAGCATCCCGGATAGAGAATGCTGAGAAAGCGGTCGCAAAAGATTTCGCCATGGACGCGGGATCCGAGATTGCGGTCTCATTTTCCTAGAGGACGGGAGTGGGTTCCTGCGAGAACTTGCCCCGAATCCATTTGACTTGCTTCCACACTTCTGCTAGAGGAGTATTCCCGTTAAGTGAAGACACGTATCCCCAATAAGAAGAGCAGCGGGCGTGCTTCGAAATATACCGGAACCTAGCCCTAGCCCGACAAAAATCAGCGACAGTGAAATCATTCGGGCTGCAATTATAGAGCATGTAGGCATAACGTTTCTGTTTGAGGCCCATTTCACACTCAGACGAACACCACGGGAGTGGTCAGGGTACAAAAAGGCCAAAGATTCTGGGAATAGTAGTTAGGCCAGAGGCGATGAGGTTGCCGGATAAGAATTCAACGGCCTCATCTACCGACCTGAACTCCTCGACTGAGATAGAAAATTCAGTCATTTCCTGAAATGCACGCTACCGCGCCCGCGCCAAGCATTACCGACGTGGGCTCTCAGGCAGCAGTTGCCCTGAAAATGATATTTGAATGGGGAAGTGATCACTACCATGGAGGTCATCGACCAACCCCCAATAAAATCAGGCTGTGCATCCGAAGAGCACAAAGATAGGTCAAGGCAAGAAATGAAGCTGTTCTCGGACAGTGATGCGTAAACTCATCCAGGTTTAGGACACCCATCTCAAGCTCTTCGATCAGATCGGCAAGAACTTGTCCCCTGGGATTTATGGAGTAATCTCCCCCGAGAGAATGCCTGCCATTCAGATCTCTAAGCAAGAGTAAGGGCCTCGGCAACCGTGCCACGACGCGGCGGAAGTCCACCACGTCGAAGTCATCTGACAGTGACATGTACGCAGAAATGATAGTATACCTCCTATCCAGGTGCAACTGCACAGCCACTGCCTGAAAGAAGGTATCTAAAGAGAAAAAAGAACAAAAACATTATGCTGGGTGTAAACCGCGCATCCCCCAGCCCGGCCATCCCGTGGTGGTGGGGTCGCTTGACCCTTATACCCCGGAAGGGCGGGTAGGGGGCACGTGCCTAGCATAGGCTCCTGCAAAAAGATAGCTAACGGGGAACGGGACGAGACGAGCCTCCGCAGATCCTCCCAGTTGGCCCGGATTCCACGGCAATTCCATTGAAGGAATATGCCCTCCAGGCCTAGCTCAAAAGGAGAAGCGGGGGCCCTCCTCGAACTGAAGAATCTCACGGGAATGGCCGTACGCTTACCGGGAGCAGAACCCCAGGCGCTGTTGGCCGGACAAAGCGCTGAAGGCGCTGTGCCCTTCGATACTTATTGGGGGAGGTTGGGCTCGCCATGCGAGTCTTTTCCGCCCTCCGCCTCGAAACCTTAGGCGGGCGTTGCGGCTTCGGAAGAGGAGAGCCCTCTTTTCGAGGAACCACCGTCTCCGAGCCACTCGCTCCCCCACTAGGCGTGGGCGAAGGAGCCGAAGCTCCTTTGTTGCTGTCCTCCTTTCAGGGGACAGCTTTAGGAACTACGAAAGATGGCCTAGCGACAAACTTAAGGGGTGTTGCCTTCTGTGAGTCTAACGACTCGGTTGAGGCGCCTGCCGTTCAGCCTTACGTGAAACGGTCACACTGGGGGAAGAGGGGAGAGCCCTGGTTTTAGCTTGGGCTGGGTATGAACCCTTTTTGCCGCCAGCTTTACCAGGGCAGCGCCCGGGTTGAGTAGAGCTCGCAGAAGGTCTCCGAATGGGCGCGGAAACAACCGTGCTCGTTGGCCTAGATGGGCCAGGAGCAGAGGGTGCCTTTCTAACTATTGAGGCATATAACGTCCCAGGCAGACCCGGGCGCACCAGCACCAAGTCCTTAGCCTCCCGGAATGAGAGTCGATCCTGGGCCTGAACGGCCAGGCTTTCTTTCTCAAGGAGCTATGCAGCCGGGGGCGGCTCTCCGCAATTGAAACACTTGGCCACATACGTTTAGGACTTATCGTGTCCAACTTCGGAGCAATTTATACAGACTTCGGGTGTCCCCGACTTTGCACGTCTACATGAGCGATTCGTATGGCCGAAGCGGTGACAGTAATAGCACCACCGCGGCAGTGCCACGAATGCCTTCACGCGGTAGCGGTACCAACCGGCACGCACCGACTCATGGAGCTTGTCACAGTCGAACGTAACTAAGAGTGTAGGGGGGAGTCTCGAGGCCCCTCCCTGTTTTATCATCACACGTTTGACCTTGACCACCCCATGGTCGGCCAGCTTTAGGGTTATGTCCTCAATGCAGTAGTCAACGAGTTCCCTCGCATAAACTACTCCTTTCACAAAGTTCATGGTAGAGTGCGGCGTCACACTCACAGACGTGCCATTAAGTGTCCGGAGAGCACTTATCTTGGCCGCCTCGGGATGATTCGCCAGACGGTTCCCGTCTGAGAAACGGCTCACCTTCTGCTCTCGGTAATTGCACTAGTTAATCCTCTCCTCTTATGGATCTTGTTGCCCTTGGACAATATGGTGCCATTAGTGGAGCGAATAACGAGGAAGCGCTTGAAGCCAGCGGGATCTGAAACACCAGGTAACCTCTAAATGAGGGGCCCCGATGTCATCGAGGCTCCGCCCTGTGCACTTTTGGTCTTAGTCTTAGGCTCCGCACACGAGGGGGCAGAGGGGCTGGATGTGCCGATCTTGGCTTAGTCGCCTACCAAAGTGGCAGCAGACCTATCCGTCCCTGCAGCCCCCGTGGATGGAGAGGAGCCCCGATTCTTATTGGTCTTTTTAGTCTTTTTCTTTTTTGTAGAGGAGGGCGGGGAATGAACCCGCTTCTCCCCTTCGCCGGTAGAAGCCCCTAAGCCAGATGGACCGGCCTCAGCCAGGTCCTTTTCCGAAATGGAGAAGGTCCTGGTGGTCGCAGGGGCATCATCCGGAGGAGATTCCTCCCCTCCTTGTACTGCCTGAGAATCCCCAGCCGTTTGAGGAGGACCTTGCATAGGGATGGATTCGGGTTCGGTGCTTGGCGCCGAGCCCGGATTTCCCATGATGGAAGGCCCTACCGTCTGAGGCTGGGTCTCCTTAAGGACCATGTCTATTACAGGAGGTGCGTCCAGTTGGTTATCCCTCCCAATACATGGCAGGTCCCGTTGGCTGTATTGTCACTAGTCTTGTGTTAAAAGGCACAGGCCTTGACCCCGGCAAGGTTCAATATTCTAGCCAGCAGGTCTTTAGAGGGAAGCGCCTGAAGGGGCCTGGCTTCCCTCTCCCCCCTAAGGGGGTTTGCCATACCGAGCCGCTTACACGAGGGGCGGTCGGCAATGGGCTGCCTGCTGGGTTTCTTAGCAGTCCCCTTAGAAAGAAAAGGAGGGAGTGCCGCTGGAAATAGGGAGGCTCCTAAAAGCACCTCCAGAGAAAGGGGTGAGGGTGAGTCCCCTTCACCCGTAGGCGTAGGAGAGGAGTAAGCCTCCTTTCCGGTTAAAGAAATAGGGAGGGTCGTCTGCGCAAGCACCTGGGGATGGACCTCTATTTTTTTGGTGGAGCTGCACGAGGGCGGCTCCGTCGATGAGCAAGGGGGGATTAGGGGGAGATTGTTTTTTTCATAATCATTGGGCATGGTGACCCTCTATATTTCACGGGATGCAATCGCTTATCACCTCTTGCAGTTGCCTGCACTTCAAAGAGGTGCTCGCAGGCCCGGCAGAGCCAGGCACCGCTATTTGGGACTATCCCTCCCGCCTGGTGGCCTGGCAGTCCCTCGGCATGGCGGCTCCATTTTAGACGGCGTAAAATTGATAGAATTTGAAGAGGAGAGGAAAAGGGATTTGAGGAAGGTATGGGTGGGGATGAAGCATGTTGTTAAAAGCCCCCATCCCGAACCGGAGCTCAGGGGTTAGGGAACATTGTCCCCTCCCCCCTTAGCCCTGATCCGGGACGGTTGGCTTGAGAAGAAGGTCAGCATCTACCCTGTGAAATTAGAGACTGACCAGAGAAAGTTGTGGGAGAGGTTGTATGAAAAGCGACGAGGTAGGGGAGAAATACAGGCTATCTGAAGGAAGGAAGAGAGGCTAAGCTGAGGCCGGACGGGGCGCTGGATCCCGTCAGCAGGGCGGCCAGGATGGCAAATCACCCCACCCCTTACGTGGTCCATTATTGAAAGCGGGAAGGTGGACTGAAGAAGTTTGGGGAATTTTAGCCCGGGAACCGATGGACTGAGAATCCGTTGATTTTGGCTCATTTCCAGCTCATGCTGCCTAATTTGTTCACTTTCTTCCATCTCCATCTTCAGTTTGTTCTCCTCCATTTTGTTCTTCTTCATCTCCATCTTCAGTTTGTTCTCCATCTCCGTTTTCAGTTTGTTCTCCTCCATCTTCAAGTTGTTCTCCTCCATCTCCATCTTCAGTTTGTTCTCCTCCATCTCCATCTTCAGTTTGTTCTCCTCCATCTCCATCTCCAGTTTGTTCTTCTCCATCTCCAATTCCCTTCGCTCTGCTCATTAGTTCCTCTCTTCTTCCTGTACGTAATTTAGCAGGTCTTTGCCCGAAAGACCTAATATTTCACCCTGACTCTTGAATTTTTCGAAGGATGACATTTTTACGCAGTTAACTGAGGGAACACTGATACGCGAACGAGCTAGGACACTACCCACGAGAAACGAATACTCGAATCTTTGTGAAGGCCTTGATCACAAAAAAAATTAAGATACAGCTACCTACCTCTGCTGTTTCTAAGCCGAAAAAAAAATTAAAATGGTCCTACCGGAATCAGGACACCAAAGACCTGAACTCTTTTGGATTAATAACCAGGAGAGTCTTCAAAATTCGAAAACACAAAAAAAAATGATTACCTGGGGTCCAATACAAAATCTAATAGATTACGTTCCACTGCTCTTCAAATAACTTGAACTTATCTTCTGCCAGTACAATACAAAAATTAAAATAAAAGGGATGTACGTGAATAACAAGGGAACTTCTAATGTCGAAATTAAAATGACAGGGGTTCGTAAAAACCCCCCTCACACTTGCCCCTAGATTTATATAATATGTATATTAATATATATATATATATATATATATATATATATATATATATATACATATATATATATACATATATATATATACATATATATATATACATATATATATATACATATATATATATATATATATATATATATATATATATATATATATATATATATATATATATACATATATATATATATATACATATATATATATATATATACATATATATATATATATATACATATATATACATATATATATATATATATATATATATATATATATATATATATATATATATATATATATATATATATATATATATATATATATATGTCGTGGTATGACATTACATTATATCAATACCATATTATATCTATGGGAGAGGACCACTAGCTTGAAAGCGAACCGACAAAAGAGACGGAAAACCACACGTTCAGACGGGCTGAGTAACGAGAGAGTGCAACGAAGTCAGGTAAATTATGGACAATGGCAAAGTTCAAGGTTATTTAAAGAGACTTATACAAAAAATAGAATTTTATTTACACAAAAAAATTAATAAGAGAATTGAAGGGTAAAATTACCTCAGAGAATTAACGGGCAAAAATCACATCAATAAACGAAGGGGAGAAGATTAACTCAATTGGGTTACTGAAGGGGGAGGGTGGTTGGCTTACGGATGTCTTCTGTACGTGAGGTGAGACCACTCGGACTTCAGAGCGGGAGGTTGGAGTGATGACGGTTCTCCAAAAGCAAGGAGGGGGGGGGGGGTAACTTCCGGTCCAGGGGAGAGTATTTCGGCTACCCGAAATAAGGGGAGCTTCGACATTTTTTTTTTTCAAAGGGCTATCTGGCGACTGCCCACTTGGGCATAAGTCGCCGCAAACGTGGGAGCTTCGACAAGAGTTGATGAAAGAAGTCGGAAAAATCACTCGGAGCGATCGTTCAGAGGAATTACCTCAGGGCTGGGGCTAATTCCAAATACACAACATAGTCCAGCTGTCACTTTGCTTTGTTGCTAGCACTTGACTAGGAACCATGGGAAAATCTTCTGGGTTCTGGCGAGACTCCTCAACTCTGTGTCTCTTCCGGGGAGTCGAGCATTATTTATGTCCGAGGCTCTCCCCGGAGTTGGGGGTTAGCGGGAAACAGCTCTACTCTCGAAGGGCCTCGAATCTTCTTGCAAAGCTATTTTAGCCCGCGTAAAGGTGAATCGGGGGGAACTCGATTCAAGGCTACCGCTTGTGGAAGGGGCGGGGGGGGGGGGGGGTAGGCTTACCACTTTAGGCCTAGCCGGGCCTTCTGCTGCACATGGGAGTTCGTTTCTGCTAAAGATCTTCCACGTGGAGATTCCCTCACAACCTCCACACAAGGGGGTGAAGGGGAGTCCCCCATACCCGTAGGCGAAGGAGAGGAGTAAGCCTCCTCTCCGATTAGAGAAATTTGGAAGGTCCCCTGCCTGAGCACAGGGGGAAAGACCTCCATTTTTTCTGTGCAGCTGCCCGGTGGCGGCTAAGACGATGGAAAATTGGAAATTGAGGGTAGAATTTGGGGGGTATCATCATTACGGGAAGCAATCGCTCATCACCACTCGCAGGAGCACGCCCTAAAAGGGGTGCGTACGGGGCTGGCAGAACCAGGTGCCGCTATTCAAGGCCCCCCCTCCCACCTGGTGGCCTGGTAGTTCCTCAGCATGGTGGATCCACCTTGGACACGGCGTAAAATGTATAGTGTTTGAAAATAGAAAGGAAGAGGAGATGAGGAAGATGTGGGTGTGGATAAAGCAGGTTATTTAAAAACCCACCATCCCAAACTGGAGCTCAGCGTTGAGAGATGATTGTACCCTACCCCCTCAGCCCCGATCCGGAATAGTTGGCTGAGAAGAAGGTTGGCATCTACCCTGAGAAAATTTAGGACGACCAGAGAAAGTTGTGGGAGAGGTTGTAGGGGAGGTGAGGAAGTAGGGGAGAAATACAGGCTGTCTGAAAGATTTTTTTTTTATTTTTTTTTTATTTTTTTTAAAGGGGCTATCTGGCGACTGCCGACTTAGGCATAAGTCGCCGTAAAAAACAGCCTAGTTCTAGGCTACTTTAAAAAATTAAACAAAAAACAATAAAAAGAAATAACAATAACAATAACAAAGCAATAACAAAAACAATTACAAGAACAACAACAACAATTAAATTGGGTTAAATAAAAGGGAGAAGACCGGCCTCCCCCAAAAAGTCAATAAGTCCACCAGTCAAAGTACACGCACTCGTCCCGAGCACAAGGGACAGGCGGTAGCGACCCCGCCCATCCCGGTACCGGGACAGGTGTCGTGCGCGAAGATCACCCAGACTGGGACATTCGACAAGAATGTGCCGAACAGTCTGGGGGACGACGCAGTCGTTGCAATAGGGTGCAGGCGAGCGCTCCATCAGATAGCGATGCGTCACACGAGTGTGTCCGATTCGGAGACGACAGAAAGCAGCCTGAAGGCGCCGCGGCATTGGGGGATAGGTCCATGGGAACAGTCGCGGCGCAATGGCACGCAACTTTAAGTTCCCTTCGACCGTCTCCCATCTTCTTTGCCAAGCAGTCCGAAGAGCTGCCCGTATTCCTGCCATGTAGTCGGTGTGAGGAAGAGCGAAACGCTGGTCCAGTCGCAGAGTCCTCGCGGACTCTTTGGCGCCCTCATCGGCGCGCTCATTCCCCGCAATTCCTACATGTCCAGGAACCCAGCAGAAGATAATCTCGACATCTGCCCGGCTCGCCAAAACCGTGGCGTCACGGATATCGCGAACCAGGGGATGCGGAGATTCCAGTGCCCTGAGAGCACTCAGGGCGCTTTGTGAGTCGCTATAGATCACAATCCGGTCTCCGAACCGGGGGGGCGCGTAATCTCCCGTACCGAGTGGTGTATTGCCACCAGCTCGGCCGTGAAGACAGACGCAGCGCCTGGTAGAGCCCCGCTGACTTCAAACAGAGGGGATACGGCGTGGAAGCCGACCCCCTCTTGGGACTTGGAGCCATCCGTATACACTGGCACGGTACCAGCGTGACACGATGTGTGCTCCAAAAAGGTCGAACGCAATACTCCCAGCGCAGGACAAGCTTTGGGAGCAGAGGCGTGGCGACAAATAGCCAAATGTGGTACCCTCCAGGGTGGCGTCCTGGGCAGAACCAGGGGCGCCACCGGCCCGAGAACTATATCTACCTCTCGAAGGAGTTTCCTGGCCCTAAACCCAAAGGGCTTAGGGTATGACTGGCGTCTCTCGGCGGCATAGGCACCATCGAGATCAGCTGCGGATGCAGTGAGAGCTGTTGGCGACTGAGGGAGGCGCCGGGCTCGCGCGTACAGGCGAGTGATGCACTGCACGCGGCGCAGAGCGAGTGGCATCTCCCCAGCATCGACCAACAGGCTTTTAATGGGGGAAGTGCGGAAGGCACCGGTCGCAAGGCGAAGGCCGGTGTGGTGGATTGAATCCACCTTCCGAAATAAACGCTCGGCTGCGGATGCATAAAACTCGCATCCGTAGTCGAGCTTCGAGCGAACAAAGGATCGATAAAAAAGTAAGGCGGTAGCCCTATCAGCGCCCCAAGCGCTGAACGTCACGGAACGGAGAATGTCCATGGCGCGGGTACAAGAGACCCTAAGGCTGCGAATATGAGCCTCCCAGGTGAGGCGTCGGTCGAATACAAGACCAAGGAAACGGTGCGACTTAACCACATCCAGGCGCACCCCATTAAGAAACGAATCTGGGTCGGGGTGAAGCCGTGGATGGCGGCAGAAGTGCACCACCTTAGTCTTGGCCAAAGAAAACCGAAACCTATGCGCTTCGGCATAGCGAGAGACGCGGTTCAATGCCTGTTGGAGTCGACGCTCCAGAGTTGGCCTCTGGGCCGCGCCAAAAGAGATCGAAAGGTCGTCCACGTTGAGCGTAGCGAGAACATCTTCCGGTAGCACCGAGGTGATGCCGTTGATGCTCAGGGCAAAGAGCGTGACACTGAGGACACTTCCCTGCGGGACACCCCCTTCCTGCTCCTTTGGGGCAGAGAGGGCTCCCCCCACCCGTACGCGGAATCGACGATCTCGCAAAAATTCAGATATAAACATTGGGAGGCGTCCCCTCGCCCCCATCGTGTGGAGAGTCTCCATGATACCGTATCGCCATGCGGTATCATAGGCCTTCTCCAGATCAAAAAACACTGTGGCGTAGTGCTGTCTACGAAGGAAAGCCTCGCAGACGGCATTTTCCAGTCGGAGCAGCGCACCCGACGTGGAGTGAAACTTACGGAAGCCGCACTGTGCAGAACACAGATGGCCTCCGCTGTCCAGGAAATAGGCTAATTTAACATTTACCAATTTCTCCATCAACTTGCACACGCAAGAGGTTAGAGAGATTGGGCGGAAACCGGTCGGAGTAGAGTGATCTCTCCCCGGCTTGCGAAAGGCGAGCACAGTAGCGATTCGCCAGGAGTCTGGGAGAAGACCTTCCACCCAGATCCTGTTGAACATATCTAACAGAAAGGCCATGCCTCGCTCACCCAGGTGTCGAAGCATGGCATACGGGACATCGTCCGGACCATGGGCGGTGTCCGCGCACGAAGCGAGAGCGGAACGCAACTCACTCACAGTAAACTTGTCGTTGAAGGGTTCTCCGCCTCTGGAGGTAAAGTCCAGCCGGCGGCCTTCCGCGACATCACGACGTGCATTGAATGCTGGCGGAGCAGCATCACGGCTAGAGAATGCGGAGAAAGCGGTCGCTAAGGATTCCGCCACGGACGCGGGGTCCGAGATTGCGGTCCCATTCTCCTGGAGAACGGGAGGGGGGTCCTGCGAGAACTTGCCCCGAATCCTTTTGACTCGCTTCCACACCTCAGCTAAAGGGGTCTTCCCGTTAAGTGAAGACACGTATGCCCGCCAAGAAGAGCGGCGGGCGTGCTTCGAAATATACCGGAACCTAGCCCTAGCCCGACGAAATTCAGCGACGCTGAAATCGTTCGGGCGGCGCTTATAGCGCATGTAGGCATAACGCTTCTGTTTGAGGGCCGTCTCACACTCGGCCGACCACCATAGGAGTGGTCGGCGTGCAAAACGGCCAGACGTCCTAGGAATAGTAGTCAGGCCCACGGCGATGAGGTTGCCGGAGAAGAACTCAACGGCCTCATCTACCGACCTAAACTCCTCGACTGAGATAGAGAATTCAGTCATTTCCTGAAATGCAGGCCACCGCGCCCGCGCCAAGCACCACCGAGGTGGTCTCTCAGGCGGCAGTTGCCCTGAAAAGGATATTTGAATGGGAAAGTGATCACTACCATGGAGGTCATCGACCACCCCCCAATCAAAATCAGGCTGTGCATCCGAAGAGCACAAAGATAGATCAAGGCAAGAAAATGAAGCGGTTCTCGGACAGTGATGCGTAAACTCATCCACGTTTAGGACACCCATCTCAAGCTCTTCGATCAGATCGGCAAGGACTTGTCCCCTGGGATTTATGGAGTAATCTCCCCAGAGAGGATGCCTGCCGTTCAGATCTCCAAGCAAGAGATAGGGCCTCGGCAACCGTGGCACGACGCGGCGGAAGTCCCCCGCGTCGAAGTCAGCTGACGGTGGAATGTACGCAGAAATGATAGTATACCTCCTATCCAGGTGTAGCTGCACAGCCACTGCATGAAAGGAGGTATCTAAAGAGAAAGGAAGAACGGAGACATCATGCCGGGTGTAAACCGCGCATCCCCCAGCCCGGCCATCCCGCGGTGGTGGGGTCGCAAGACCCTTATACCCCGGGAGGGCAGGCAGGGGGCACGCGCCTAGCATGGTCTCCTGCAAAAAAATAGCTAACGGGGAACGGGACGAGGCGAGCCCCCGCAGATCCTCCCAGTTGGCCTGGAGTCCACGGCAATTCCATTGAAGGAATATACCCTCCAGGCCTAGCTCGGAGGAGACGCGGGGGCCCTCCTCGAATTGAAGACCCTCACGGGAATGGCCGTACGCTTCCCGGGGGCAGAACCCCGGGCGCTGTTGGCCGGACAAAGCGCTGGAGGCGCTGTCGCCTTCGAGGACTTATTGGGGGAGGTTGGGCTCGCCATGCGAGTCTTTTCCTCCCTCCGCCTCGAAACCTTAGGCGGGCGCTGCGGCTTCGGAGGCGGGGGGGCCTCTTTTCGAGGAACCACCGTCTCCGAGCCACTCGCTCCACCTCGGGGCGTGGGCGAAGGAGCCGAAGCTCCTTTGTTGCTGTCCTCCTTTCGGGGGACAGCTTTAGGAACCCCTGAAGATGGCCTAGCGACCATCTTCAGGGGTGTTGCCTCCTGTGAGTCTAACGACTCGGTGGAGGCGCGTGGCCGTTTCGCCTTGCAGGAAACGGTCACGCTGGGGAAAGAGGGGGGAGCCCTGGTTATAGCCGGGGCTGGGTATGAACCCTTTTTGCCGCTAGCTTTACCAGGGGAGCGCCCGGGTTGGGTAGAGCCCGCAGAAGGGCTCCGAATGGGCGCGGAAACAACCGTGCTCGTTAGCCTGGATGGGCCAGGAGCAGAGGGTGCCTTTCGAACTACTGAGGCATATGACGTCCCAGGCAGAGCTGGGCGCGCCAGGACCAAGTCCTTAGCCTCGCGGAATGAGAGTCTATCCTGGGCCTGAACGGCCAGGATTTCTTTCTCCAGGATATATGCACCACATTGCTTCGAAGAAGCAGGGTGCGGCTCTCCGCAATTGACACACTTGGCCACACACGATTTGGACTTATCGTGTGCGACCTTGGAGCAATTTAAACAGACTTCGGGTGACCCCGACTTTGCACGTCTACATGAGCGATTCGTATGGCCGAAGCGGTGACAGTAATAGCACCGCCGCGGCAGTGGCACGAATGCCTTCACGCGGTAGCGGTACCAACCGGCACGCACCGACTCAAGGAGCTTGTCACAGTCGAACGTGACGAAGAGTGTAGGGGTGGGTCTCGAAGCCCCTCCCTGTTTTCTCATCACACGTTCGACCTTGACCGCCCCATGGTCGGCCAGCTCTAGGGTGATGTCCTCAATGGAGTAGTCAACGAGTTCCCTCGCATAAACTACTCCTTTCACAAAGTTCATGGTAGAGTGCGGCGTCACACTCACCGGGGTGCCATGAAGTGTCCGAAGAGCACTTATCTTGGCCGCCTCGGTGGGATTCGCCGCATTCGCCAGAAGGCTCCCGTCCGAGAAACGGGTCACCTTCGGCTCTCTACCAATTGCACTAGCTAATCCTCTCCTCTGATGGATCATGTTGCCTTTGGACAACATGGTGCCATCAGTGGAGCGAATAACGAGGAAGCGTTTGAAGCCAGCGGGCTCGAAAACGCCAGGTAACCTCTGAATGAGGGGCCCCGATGTCATCGAAGCTCCGCTCTGTGCACTTTTGGTGTTAGTCTTGGTCAGGGGCTCTGCACACGAGTGGGTAGAGGGGCCGGATGTGCCGATCTTGGCTTGGTCGCCTACCAAAGTGGTAGCAGACCCATCCGTCCCCGCAGCCCCCGCGGATGGAGAGGAGCCCCGAGTCTTTTTCGTCTTTTTAGTCTTTTTCTTTTTTGGAGAGGAGGGCGGGGAATGAACCCGCTTTTCACCTCCGCCGGCAGAAGCCCCCAGGCCAGATGGACCGGCCTCAGCCAGGTCCCTCTCCGAAATGGAGAAGGTCCTGGTTGTCGTGGGGGCACCTGTCGGAGGATATCCCTCCCCTCCTTTTACTGCCTCGGAGCCCTCAGCCATTTGAGGAGGACCTTGCATAGGGGCGGATTCGGGTTCGGTGCTTGGCGCCGAGCCCGAATTCACCCCCATGGAAGGCCCTACCGTCTGAGGCTGGGTCTTCTCAAGGACCATGTTTATCACAGGAGGGGCCTCTAGTTGGCCATCTCCTCCCAGGACATCGCAGGTCCCCTTGGCAGTGTCGCCAGTCTTGTGTGGGAAGGCACAGGCCTTGACCCCAGCAAGGTTTAAAATTCTTGCCAGCAGGTCTTTTGAGGGAAGCGACCGAAGGGGCCTGGCTTCCCTCTCCCCCCTAAGGGGGTTTGCCCTACCGAGCCGCTTTGATGGGGAGCGGCTGGCTAAGGGCTGCCTGCTGGCTTTCTTGGCAGTCCCCTTGGAAGGAAAAGAGGGGACTGCCGCTGGGAAAAGGGAGGTGCCCGAAAGCACCTCCAGAGAAGGGGGTGAGGGGGGAGTCCCCTGCACCCGTAGGCGAAGGAGAGGAGTAAGCCTCCTCTCCGGTTAGAGAAATATGGAGGGTCCCCTGTGCAAGCACAGGGGGGGGAACCTCCATTTTTTTGCTGGAGCTGCCCGAGGGCGGCTCCGTCGATGGAACAGGGGAAGTTTAGGGTTGGGTTTGTTTTTTTTTATCATCATTGGGCATGGTGACCCTTTTTTAAACACGGGATGCAATCGCGCACACCTCTCGCAGTAGCCCGCACTGCGAGAGGTGCTTACAAGCCTGGCAGAGCCAGGCGCCGATATTTGGGACCACCCCTCCTGCCTGGTGGCCTGGCAGTCCATCGGCATGGCGGCTCCCCCTTGACACGGCGTAAAAATTAATAGATTGTGAAGAGGAGAGGAAAAGGGATGTGAGGAAGGTATGGGTGGGGATGAAGCAGGTAGTTAAAAACCAGCCACCCCAGACCGGAGCTCAGGGGTTAGGGAACATTGTCCCCCACCCCCTCAGCCCCGATGCGGGACGGTTGGCTGAAAGGAAGGTCAGCATCTACCCTGTGAAATTAGAGGCTGACCAGAGAAAGTTGTGGGAGAGGTTGTGTGAAAAGAGAGGAAACAAGTGTTTTGAAGGAAGGAAGAGAGGCTAAGCTGGGGCCGGACGGAGCTCTGGATCCCGTCAGCACGGCTTCCAGAGTGGCAAATCGCCGCGCCCCTTACGGGGGCTGTCTGAAAGAAGTAGAAGAGGCTAAGATGGGGCCAGACGGTGCGCTGAGTCCCCTCAGCACGGCGGCCAGGAAGGCAAATCGCCGCGCCCCTTACGGGGATTTCTGTGACTAACTAATGGGAAGCATTAACAGAATGAATTGCCTGTAAAACACTCCTAGAGTCTGAGAACATGACGAAATCCTAAAAAGTCAAAACTTGGATCATCTATAAGCTAAAAGAATGGCTGAGAGTTCAGTAGTAAAAATAGAAGCTGCCGGTGGCAAACTCAAATTAATAACTCTCCTGAGTTTTCAAGTGACCCTCCGCTATGAGAGAATCCCCCGACAGGGGCAATAGAGTTTTAAAATACGAAAACCTGGTAACACCGGAAAAGGCCGTGTACCTAGTTTGTTCTCTTGAAGACAAATAACAGCGAGGTGGAGTCGTGAAAAGAACTTTGAGTTCTTCTTAATGGGGAGAATGACTTCACAATTCTATTATGAGGGACAAGTTAGATACCACAGTGGATATCTTTTCTCTTTTATGGCTCATGTTATGTTTGAAGTGCGTCCTTAAGACCTTGGGGAAGGAAGAGGAGATTTTGAAGAGCCTGCTATGACAGGGGAAAGAGATCTTGGAAGGAACAGTGACAGATGATATGTCCAATGGTTTCGAGGAACCGGCTGAGGCCCCTGACTGTAATTGGGGCGCACAGCCAGGTGGAAACAGAAGATCTAGATAAATTTTCGGACGGTAAATACGGACTGATTGGTCGAGGGTGCTTTCGATTTCTGAGAAGTTGATCCAACAACCGCGGCTGATGATGTTGGAATATCATCTGCCTCCATCGGATCATGAGTAGAAGGTTGAATGGGTTACACAAACGATCTGGAGAGAGTAGAAGGAACAGGGCGGATTTATGCTACCGTTTGGACCAGTAAGGTGCCTAAGTCCTGTGAAGGACAGACGGGCTTAAGGACAAAGAATATTCAGCAACAAGAAAAACGTCCATTGAAGATTCTTGAGGCTCGACCGAGTCAGCTCCAGAGACTGCTCGCTTATTGGTTGCTGATGAGCCAGGTGAGGAGTCCTTCCTCTTACTACAGGGCTTTGGGTCCCGGGTAGGGTAGAATAACCTTCACTGGTCGATTTAGAATATTCTTTCAGATAACGTCTGATGTCTTCAAGTGTCTCACCCTGAGCTTCGGTCCCGGCTAGAGCTGCCGGAGAGAGGTAGGCAACATTAGATATGTCGGTGTGAGATCGATGCTTGGACGGTATATCGTGAATGATTCTGACACTAAAGGTTGATAGACGATGAGATGCTTCATGCGTGTCGGAACTTGAAGGTGATGGTCGATTTCATCCAGCGTCACGCAAAACGTCTGAGAAGAGACGGCTAAAAGGTGAGGTTTGTGCTCGAGCACGTTGGCGAGCCTCTCTCACGTCCAGACGCAGAGAGTCGCGCAAAGCGAGGACCTCCTTTTCATATAAGAATATTGGGTAGAATTTTGACGCAGCACTGTGGGCACCACCGCAGTTGGCACAACACGGTGTTTGGGGCATTCAGGGTCATGGGAATCATAGCTGCAATTCATGCAGGAACGAGAGGCACGACCAACATGTCCAAATTGATTACAATTGAAGAAACATCTGGGTATTTCGACGTAGGGGCTTACCGGGATACGAAGGTATCCAGCTTTAATAAACTGCCGCAGTTCCTGACGTTCGAACGTTAAAATCAATGTAGCAGTTGGGACTCTACTAGAGCCTACAGCTTTAGTCACCCTGTGTACATATGCGACGCGTTGGGTACTAAGCTTGCTCTGAAGACGAGTGAGGTCGTAGTCCCTTAATTCGTTTGAACGGACGACACCTTTGACAAAATTCAGAGGTGGAAGGGGCGAAACGGTTACGGGAACTTGGGCTATCTAGGACGGATTTCGCCCAACATTGTGTTGAGAGTGATATGACACCTAGACTACTATATCACCACTAACTCTTGACCACTTCCGGCATGGTTTACTGCAGTGGGACTCAAATGATTCATTCGCGTCAAACGCATCTAGTTTTGCAAGTAGGGTGTCAGATGACAAACTCATGCCCCAAAAGCGGGGATAATCTAAATCTGGGTCCACATCGTTGGCATATGAATCCAACTTGCAAGGGAAATTGAACGGGAAGTTTAGGTTCATTGTAAATAGAAATAACTTCACATTCTCCCTTGGAACTCCCTGTCACGGAGGCTTACAAGGGTCCGGCGCTACTGCAACTTTAGGTTCGGTTACGTTCGGTATGTGTACTTGGAGAATGGATACAGATCCACCACATCATCACTAACTCTATAATTTAAGAAGGGGATCTTTTTTAGTATTTAAATAATTATTTTATCTTAGTTTGGTTATGACTTATGTTGTTTTATCAAAGTTATTTCTAATAATTCTTTTATAACATCAAAAAACAAAATGGTGAAGTTCAGAAATAAATATAAGTAACGAATTTTTGTGAATTTTTTAAAAACCCAAAGAATTAATTACAAATGGTGAAGTTCAGAAAATTTATTTTTATATATCTTCTATAAATATATTTTATTTAACAACATGATATTTTGAAAGGGCGGGGAAATTTAGTTTAAAGTTCCTTTTTAAATTATTATAATTGGCAAAGTTCAGAAAATTTATAAAACTTTAACCATGGCTGCTTTTTTTTAGATTTTAAATTTTAATTTTAGTAGCGAAGCGCAAGCTCCCCACGTAGGGGGGGGGGAGTGGCGAAGCCATTGTCTGGTCTTTATAGACGTAAGAGGCTGCTCGAGTTCTCCTACGCGCGGAGAAAATGGGCCAATGATGAGTTTCTCCTTGGGTATCTGCAGATGAAGGCGCTGGAGATGCCCAACCTCATCCGACCTTCATAAAAGAACAATTCAGAATCAGTCCGATAAAAACAAGCAGAGGTCAAGTAACCATCAGGGCCACTAGATAGGAGAAAGGGCAGTAAAGAAAGTTATAGGGGAATATTAAAAGTCTAGTTCGCCGCACCATGGGACCCCTAAGGGCCACAGGGCTGCCTCCTCGCCACGAGAAGGCCAGAGCCCTCTGGAACCAACCCCTGAAGAAAAAAAGGTCCCAAAGAGGGAGGGGGACAAAATAAATAAAAGAAAACTATCTAGGGCTGGTCGCAACAAAGCTGCTCTACCATTCAGTACCACTCAACAAATCAAAAGGACCTGAATCATAAAATAGAAGAAAAATAAAATGATCACAAAAGAAACAGATCTAAAATAAACAAAAATAAATTCAAGAAAAGGATCTCAAACAAGACAAACCCCATTCAGACAAAAAATAAAAAAAATCGCCGTGGAACAACCTAAATAATAAGACACCAAGCAATAAACTCAGAGCTGGAGAGAGATGGTCCGGTCCGTTCACGGAGCACACTTTAAATCTCCCATCCTTCTCCTTTCGCCAATTTCCTTCTTCCCCATTACTCATTTCCAACCTTCCCGACTCTCATTTCAGAAATCAGAATTGCCCATCGTTCCCCGAAGATGACCGCCTGAAAGGTCAAAGGACGCCTAGGAATGAATGACATCAATGGATAACATCAAGCTTGTACTTGCTTCTCTCCAGTCTAATCATAAGACCCTTTTTGTAGGCTTTCGATAGACTTAGCACTGAATATAATTATTTAAACAGTGGATATTTACGTCAATAAACGGTAGAGAAGTATTCTGTTCCCATTCTACTTTGAATTTTATCGATGTATGCTTACATAATTTTTTTTTCACTACATGATAAATCCGTTAAGATATCTGTTATTTCTTCCCTCTTTCTCCGAGCGTATAGAACGTGCGGCCCAATCTTCCTTCAGGATGAAATTACCCACCTTATCTGCCATTTCATTGAACTAAAATATCCAATTCACCTCATAAATAGATGCCATTCCAAAGCACAAAAAACTTCTATGCCACCTCCAAACTACGAAGGGCTGATTTTTTAAAAAAATGTATGTTTCCCATATGTTCCAGCCTTGGCTCCTCTAAAATCATATGCGAAGGAAAATAACAAATATTACATTTAAATACTACAATACCATTTGAAAATCCCTGACTAGACTGTGCCCAATCAATCTCGATGCTGGAGTTTACAATATACCATGCTATAATTGCAAATTAACATATATCGGAGAGTCAAGCCACTTTAATAAGAGGATGAAAGAACATTTAGCTGATATCAGAAGGTGTAGGAATTCGTCAAGTCTCTTTACGCACATGCAAACGCACGACCATATAATTTATTTTAACCGTGCAAAAATCATTAATAAATCAAACAATTATATTGAAAGAAGAATTGTGGAATCCATCATCATTAACAAAGTTGATAATTTCATTTTATCTGAAGGGCAATACAAATTTAACAAATATATAATGAATAGAGTCGCCAATTGTATCTGTGGAGGAATTCCACGTGGAATTTCATTTCCAGCACGGAAGTTCCATGTCCTGGAGAAGATTATTTTAGGCTTAAATTGATAAGCCTTCCACCCCCTGCCCTCTTCCACAAGCGGTAGCCTCGAATCGCGTCCACCACGGTCCATCTTTACACGGGTTAGAATAGCCTCCGGCAAGAAGATTCGAGGCCATTCGAGAGTAGAGCTGTTTCCCACTACCCCCCCCCCCCCCCGCCCTCGCGAGGAGAGCCTAAGACGTATATAGTGCTTGTTTCCCATGAGACAGACACAGAGTTGGGAAGTTTCGACCGGACCAAAGAAGATTTCCCTAGTTCAAGTCGGGTGCTAACAACAAAGCAAAGTGACAGCGGAACTATATGTGTATTGGAATTAGCCCCAGCCAGTGAGGTAATTCCATTTAACTATCGTTACCGAGCGATTTTTCCTACTTTACCCATCAACTCTTGTCGAAGCCCTCCTTGTTCGTCCCTCGTTTTCGGTGGCCGAAATACTCTTCCCTGGACTGGCGTTACCGATCCTCCCCCCCCCCCCCATTTTTGAAGAACCGTCATCACTTTAACATCCCGCTCAAAAGCTCCAAGCGGCCTCGCCTCACGCGCAGAAGATATTCGCGAAGCCTTACCCCGACGTCCCACCCGGAATCCTCCGTAAGACAACCCCTCTTCCCCTTCAGTAACCCATTTGAGTTAATTCCCCCCCCCCCTCCCAATTTGAATAGTCTCCTCCTGTAATACCATAAATTTTAATATCATAGTCTGATTCATAACTACACCCAATAATTCTCTGATGTAATTTTTTCCATCAATTCTCTCATTATTTTAATGTAAATGAAATTATATTTTTGTACATACCTCTTTAAGTAACCTTGAGCGTTGCCATTGCCCATATTATACCTGACTTCGTTGCACTCTTATCTCGCCCTCCACCCGTCGAAACTCATGGTGTTCCGTCCCTTTGTCGGCTCGCCTTCAAGTTATTGGTCCCTCCTCCATAGATATAATATGGTATTGATTTAATATAATGTCATACGTCGACAGTATCTATAAGCTCTCGGATGCAATGAGTCTTGGGGCTTAGCAACTCTCCAGATTGTTTGCAGCCCCATTTCATTTTGTTTAGCTTGCCATTCACGCCAGATTTACTCGAGTAGATTTAAAAAAAAAATCCAGATTATTTCCTGCTGTTTCATTTTGTTTAGGATGTGTCTTACCTCATATATACTGTGTTCCTTGTCTAGTGTCTTCATTATTAGTTGAAAATGGCATTTTGCCAAATAAAATCTTGATTCAAATATTGTGGTTTACCATTATCTTCCATATATATATATTAGATTGGAAGATATCACATTAACGAGATATATATCAGTGAAAAAAAAAATAATAGTAAACCACAATATTTGAATCAAATTTATTTATAACAACACAACTAGTTTCGGCTAATTTTATTGATGCCATTTCCAACTGTGAAATGAAAAAGCAAGGCAAGCGGATCCAGTATATAAAGGCGAACAAAAGACAAAATAAAATTAAAACGGAGGAAACAAACTGGAGAAACAAATATTTTCTGTGGATTTAGGTGTAAGTTACTAATCTCCGAGAACAATTGGTTATGGCAGTTTATAAATAAGATTGGCGACCTTTTTCGAGATATATTTGTTAAATTTGCATATATATATATATATATATATATATATATATATATATATATATATATATATATATATATATATATATAATATTGAGGATAAATCCTAGAGCCACCAGAAACGGATGTAACATCTTGTAGTTTCGAAAACTAAAAGTTTTCATCTTCAGGCTAGAATAAGTTTACTAAAGTTAATACATTTGAGGAACATGAAAATGTAGTGGCCCACAAGACACTGAATTGCTTTAAAAGGTGACCAATTATAAAATATCAATAAAGTGTACTATAAGTTTAAATTTTAAATATTACTTGGCAATAGTTAAATTTTGTTTTAAAACTGACCCCCAAAAGTAATTAATAAATTTAAAGATCATTTCAGAAATTTGTAAAATTTAATTAATTAAAAAGTATAAGAGAAATTGAATGGCAATAGTTAAAGATAATCAAATAAAATAATAAATTTAAACTTTGTTTTTAAATTTGTAAATACTGTAAGAGTAAAAAACATTTAATAGAAAAATAGGTTAATTTTGGTTCTTACTAAAGTGGATCCATCCTAGAGAGTGAATGGTGGGTTTAATAATGGGCTAGTATTTATAGGTTACAGTGACGCTTGGGAGAGAGGAACACCAACTAACTAAACAGTAGTTAAAAAACAAACCAACTAACAAACTGTAGTTAAAATTAGTTAATTAATAAAGATATTGCACTTAAATCTTCATTGAGTGTAGGTTTGTAGTGTTTGATATATAAAGATTCGAGGGTTCTTAGGCACTGTTGGTTGTTGTTAATGGGTAATTCTTTAAAATTATCACAGTTTTACAGTTTATGGTGTGTTCCCTAATAGAAGACTTCTCCTTTTTATTTAAGATTTTGCTTGTGCGCCAACTAATCCCCATATGAGCAGAGAACCTAGCTCCAAGAGACCTAACAGTCCTATCAATTGAAGAGGACAGGAACTGTGCATACAAGCGTCACAAGCGCAACTCCTCCGAAGAAAATAATCAAATTTACGTAGCACGACGAAGGAAATGTCAGAAGGAAATACGAAGCGCTAAAAGAAAATATGAAATTCAACTTGCCAAAGAAAGTAAACGTAACCCTAAGAAGTATTTCGATTATATATCCAATAGAACCCCGATAAAGGAAACAATAGGACCTATCAAAGATGACAATAACGAATTAGTTTCGGATACAGAAAAGGTGGCCAAAATATTAAATAAATTTTTTGCATCGGTATTTATAAACGAAGACGAACCTAATATACCACGAACGAACGACGTGATAAACTTTAACGAGTATAACCTTTTAACCGATATCAAATTCTTCGAAGCAGAAATAGATTTCTATATCACTAAGTTGAAATCCAGGAAATCTCAGAGTCCTGATTTAATCTATCCAGCGCATTTAAAAGAAATTCGAAACCTGTTAATGGACCCGCTAACGAAATTTTTTAACAAATGGTTAGAAGAAGGTGTCGTGCCATTAGATTTTAAGCTAGCGAATAAAACTCCTTTTTTTAAGTAAGGGAAAAAGAGAACTTCCGACCAATTATTCACCCATAAGTTAAACATCCATCGTAGGTAAATGAATGGAATCAGTCATTCGCGATAAGGTGATCGATAATTTGGAATCACATAATCTTATAAATGATAGTCAACACGGCTTTAGAAAGAAACATTTATGCTTAACTAGTCTTTTAGAATTTTACGACAGCATGATTAAAAACTATGACCTAATTTACTTAGACTTCGCTAAGGAATTTGACACCGTTCCTCATAGGCGATTACTAACTAAGTTTTTGCTCATGGAATTAAGGGAAACCTCTTACGATGGATAGAGTCATGGCTAAGTAATAGTAAACAGAGAGTAGTTTTAAACGGTAAATTTCTGGAGTGGAAAAATGTAACTAGTGGCGTGCCCCAGGGGTCTGTGTTGGGACAATTGTTGGTCCTTATTTATGTAAACGATATGGACACTGACCTACTTAGTAGATTGTCCAAATTTGCAGACGACACAAAAATTTGGAGGGAAATTTTAAATGAGAACGATAGCAAATTAATTCAGCGGAATCTCGATAAAATCTCCGAATGGTCTAATAAATGAAACATGAAATTTAATTTAGACAAGTGTAGAGTATTACACGTAGGTCTAAAAAAAACAAGTTTTAACTATGAAATGGGTGGTAAAAATCCTATCTCCGTGGACGAAGAAAAAGATTTAGGGGTGCCTGTTTCAAAGAATCTTAAGTATAACAAACAGGGTGACAAGAAGGCGAACCGAATGCTTGGATTTATTGCGACTTTTCCCTACAAACATCAAGGTATAATCATACCTCTATATAAAAGTTTAGTAAGGTGGACACCTGGAATACGCGATACAATTGTGGTCACCTTATACACATGTACCATCAATAAAATGGAAAGAATTCAACGACGACACACAAAACTAATTCCATCAATTTTTTTTTTTTTTACAGCCCATCTGGCGACTGCCCACTTGGGCATAAGTCGCCGGACACACGACAGCCTAAAACTAGGCTACTTTAAAATAAGAATGTGAAAACATAACAATCATAAAACTGGAAAAAACTTAACAATTAGGAAGCAATCTCCGACGTCGGGGGGAGGTCTCCCTCACCCCGGCGCAGGAGCGTGCAACCCACAGAGAAAACAAAAAACAAAATAAAAACTACTTAAATAAAGGGGAGAAGCCTGGATTCCCCCCAAAAGTCAACATTCCACAAGTCAAAGTGCACGAACTCGTCCCGAGTACAAGGGACAGGCGGTAGCGGCCCCGACCATCCCGATACCGGGACAGGCAACGTGCGCGAAGATCACCCAGACTGGAACATTCGACAATAATGTGCCGAACAGTCTGGGGTACGACGCAGTCGTCACAATAGGGCGCAGGCGAGCGCTTCATCAAATAGCGATGCGTCACACGAGTGTGTCCGATTCGGAGACGACAGAAAGCGTCCTGAAGCCGTCGTGGACTAATTTCCTCGATTAGAAATAAATCGTATATCAAAAGATGGATCAAGTAAAGATAGTCCATCTAATTTTACCAAGTAAAGATCATCCTTCCTAGAGTTATACTAGTAAATCTAATCCTTCCCAAGGAAAAAGAAAAAATAATTGTCCAAAATTTTATTTAGGAACATATTTGTTAGAAAGTTTATTTTAAAAATTAAAAATTGTAAACTTGGTAGAACTCTAGAAATTAAATTTTAATATATTAATTAAAACGGTATTGGCTGGCAATCGTATCGCAAAAATCCTTGAAAACATTGTATTTATGTCTTTCAAGCTACATAAATTCCTGTAGATAAGAGTTTAGCATTTCTCTCTTACATCCTAGCATGGGTTTGATTCTTAGTTTATGCTTATTCCAGTAGCTTTGAAATGACGTTGTCATAACCTCGTATACCTCCAATTTTACCAAGTAAAGGTCATCCCTCCCTTAACCAAGTAAAGTTAATCCCTCCTTTTTGTTTTAGGAGGGACTATCTTTACTTGATCACAAAAGATTAAATATATTTAAACTCCCGACTCTCGAAACGACGATTGCGAGGTGAGCTTATCGAAGTATTCAAAGTTTTAAATAAATGTGAAAACGTAAATTATTAATTTTTTTTAAGTGCGACCAGGAATGGTATCACAGGTAACAACGGTTTGAAACTGAAAGGACGCACGTTTCAAACGAACATAGCTAAAAGTGTTTCACCTTTAAAATTATCGATAAATGCAACGCACTCTCCGCGGGCGTAGTAAATGCTAATAGTGTGGATAGTTTTAGAAAGAAAATTGACAGTTATTTTACGAATAATGATATTGTTTAAATATGGAGCTTTGTTGTGGAATGAATGAGTGAGCATCGTGGCCACAATGTCCAGAGGAGGAATACTATCATATTAGTATAGAATGGGGCTGGCTTTGAGTGGACTAGATAGTCCTTACTGGCTTCCTGTAAGAATGTAACTATGTATTTGTTCTAATTATGTTTATTTTCGAGTTGCCTATACGAGTTGATAAAAAACAATTATATATATAAATATATATATATATATATATATATATATATATATATATATATATATATATATATATATATATATATATATATATATATATATATATATATGTATAACTGAATCACGAAAATAAAGAACGTGAGGAATTTATGAATAACGTTACAGCCACGAGGAAAATGAAACAACGGAGAACTGCGAGGCCTTTCGACTAATGGTCCTTTACTGAGCAGACTAAAAGACAGTGAAAAAGAGAAAGATATTTATACACCTGATTATATCCCATATTTTCATTAATCAGGTGTATAAATATCTTTCTCTTTTTCACTGTCTTTTAGTCTGCTCAGTAAAGGACCATTAGTCGAAAGGCCTCGCAGTTCTCCGTTGTTTCATTTTCCTCGTGGCTGTAACGTTATTCATATATATATATATATATATATATATATATATATATATATATATATATATATATATATATATATATATATATATATATATATATATATATATACTAAATACGTTTGAATATAGTGATTGTCTTTGTTTGTTTGTTTTTTTGCAAGGCCTCCATTTTTCTTTCAATATCATTCATTCTTCCGTTATAAGTCCATTGAAGATGTAATAAACAAAAGAGCTCGACCCCTCCATTTTCTTCCATTTATATACATTCATTTACCTGTTATTGAGAAAAAGGACTTTCCACATGCAACGGAAGTCCGTTTGCTCAGTAATGGGTAAATGATGTGTAAAAAAAAACAAAAACAAACTGTATTCGAGCGTCAAGTTTATTCCACAGGTAGTTTCGATATGTACGAGTATCTTTCCATATTTTCTTAAGCCGTAAACTAAGCTAAACTGATAAAAATATTCTTATCAGACAAATACTTTTTTTTATGTCATCTAGAGACTGCCTTCTAGGGCATAAGTCGCCGCACTCAAGCCAGCCTAAATCGAGGCTACATTAAAAGCCAGATTATAAAAAAAAGAAAAAAGGGGGAAAACAAAAAACTCAAACAAAAAGCAGAAGAAAAACGAACAAAAAGCAAAAGAAAAACAAACAAATTGAAAAAATATTATTTTATGAAATATCCTAAAAGTCCACAGGTCGGTTGTGCACGAATCCGTCCCGGTACCGGGACAGGTATCGTGCGCAAAGATCACCCAGACTAGGACATTTGACAAGAATGTGCCGAAAAGTCTGGGGGATGACGGAGTCGTCACAATAGGGCGCTGTGAAGCGTTCCATCAAATAGTGATGCGTCACACAAGTGTGCCAGATTCGGAGACGACAGAAAGCGCTTTTTTTTCTTTTTTTTTAAAGCTCATCTGGCGACTGCCTACTTGGGCATTAGTCGCCGTATTAAAACTGGCCTAGTTCTAGGCTACTTTAAAATAAAATTAGAGAGAAAAAAGAAACACCCCCAAAAAGGGGGAAAGGAAGAGAGCTGGTGCGTCAGGGAGAGGTCTCCCCGGAGCAGGAGCGTGAAACCAAAGGAAAAAACAACAAAAAAAACAAATGCAAAAAACAAAACAAAACAAAACAAAAAAACAAACCTTGCTTAAATAATAGGGAGAAGGCCGGCCTCCCCCCAAAAGTCAACAAGTCCACAAGTGAATGTGCACGAATCTGTCCCGAGTACAAGGGACAGGCAGTAGCGACCACGCCCATCCCGGTACCGGGACAGGTATCGTGCGCGAACATCACCCAGACTGGGACATTCGACAAGAATGTGTTGAACAGTCTGGGGGACGACGCAGTCGTTGTAATAGGGAGCAGGCGAGCGCTCCATCAAATAGCGATGCGTCACACGAGTGCGTCCGATTCGGAGACGACAGAAAGCAACCTGAAGCCGCCGCGGCATTGGGGGATAGGCCCATGGGAACAGTCGCGGCGCAATAGCACGCAACTTTAAGTTCCCTTCGACCGTCTCCCATCTTCTTTGCCAAGCAGTCCGAAGATCTGCCCAAATTCCTGCCATGTAGTCGGTTTGAGGAAGAGCGAAACGCTGATCCGGTCGCAGAGTCCTCGCGGACTCTTTGGCGCCCTCATCCGCGCGCTCATTCCCCGCGATTCCTACATGTCCAGGAACCCAGCAGAAGATAATCTCGACATCTGCCCGGCTCGCCAAAACCGTGGCGTCACGGATATCGCGAACCAGGGGATGCGGAGATTCCAATGCCCCGAGAGCACTCAGGGCACTTTGTGAGTCGCTATAGATCACAATCCGGTCTCCGAACCGGGCACGTCGCGTAATCTCCCGTACCGAGTGGTGTATTGCCACCAGCTCGGCCGTGAAGACAGACGCAGCGCCTGGTAGAGCCCCGCTGACTTCAAACAGAGTGGATACGGCGTTAAAGCCGACCTGCTCTTGGGACTTGGAGCCATCCGTATACACTGACACGGTTCCAGCGTGACACAATGTGTGCTCCTAAAGGTCGAACGCAATACTCCCGGCGCAATAAAAGCTTTGGAAGCAGAGGCGTGGCGACAAATAGCCAAATGTGGTACCCTCCAGGGTGGCGTCCTGGGCAGAACCATGGGCGCCACCGTCCCGAGAACTATATCTACCTTCGAAGGAGTTTCCTGGCCCTAAACCCGAAGGGCTTAGGGTATGACTGGCGTCGCTCGGCGGCATAGGCACCATCGATTTTTTTTTTTTTTTAATTAAGGGGCTATCTGGCGACTGCCGACTAAGGCATAAGTTGCCGTAAACAAACAGCCTAATTTAGGCTACTTTAAAAAATTAAACAGAAAACAATAAAAAGAAATAACAATAACAATAACAAAACAATTACAAAAACAACAACAACAATTAAATCGGGTTAAATAAAAGGGAAAAGGCCGGCCTCCCCCAAAAAGTCAATAAGTCCACCAGTCAAAGTACACGCACTCGTCCCGAGAACAAGGGACAGGCGGTAGCGACCCCGCCCATCTCGGTACCGGGACAGGTGTCGTGCGCGAACATCACCCAGACTGGGACATTCGACAAGAATGTGCCGAACAGTCTGGGGGACGACGCAGTCGTTGCAATAGGGCGCAGGCGAGCGCTCCATCAAGTAGCGATGCGTCACACGAGTGTGTCCGATTCGGAGACGACAGAAAGCAACCTGAAGCCGCCGCCTCATTGGGGGATAGGTCCATGGGAACAGTCGCGGCGCAATGGCACGCAACTTTAAGTTCCCTTCGACCGTCTCCCATCTTCTTTGCCAAGCAGTCCGAAGAGCTGCCCGTATTCCTGCCATGTAGTCGGTGTGAGGAAGAGCGAAACGCTGGTCCGGTCGCAGAGTCCTCGCGGACTCTTTGGCGCCCTCATCGGCGCGCTCATTCCCCGCAATTCCTACATGTCCAGGAACCCAGCAGAAGATAATCTCGACATCTGCCCGGCTCGCCCAAACCGTGGCGTCACGGATATCGCGAACCAGGGGATGCGGAGATTCCAATGCCCCGAGAGCACTCAGGGCGCTTTGTGAGTCGCTATAGATCACAATCCGGTCTCCGAACCGGGCACGTCGCGTAATCTCCCGTACCGAGTGGTGTATTGCCACCAGCTCGGCCGTGAAGACAGACGCAGCGCCTGGTAGAGCCCCGCTGACTTCAAACAGAGGGGATACGGCGTGGAAGCCGACCCCCTCTTGGGACTTGGAGCCATCCGTATACACTGGCACGGTACCAGCGTGACACGATGTGTGCTCCAAAAAGGTCGAACGCAATACTCCCGGCGCAGTACAAGCTTTGGGAGCAGAGGCTTGGCGACAAATAGCCAAATGTGGTACCCTCCAGGGTGGCGTCCTGGGCAGAACCAGGGGCGCCACCGGCCCGAGAGCTATATCTACCTCTCGAAGGAGTTACCTGGCCCTAAACCCAAAAGGCATAGGGTATGACTGGCGTCTCTCGGCGGCATAGGCACCATCGAGATCAGCTGCGGATGCAGTGAGAGCAGTTGGCGACTGAGGGAGGCGCCGGGCTCGCGCATACAGGCGAGTGATGCACTGCATGCGGCGCAGAGCAAGTGGAGTCCCCAGCATCGACCAACAGGCTCTCAATGGAGGAAGTGTGGAAGGCACCGGTCGCAGGGCGAAGGCCGATGTGGTGGATTATTGAATCCACCTTCCGCAATAAACGCTCGGCTGCAGATGCATAAAACTCGCATCCGTGGTCGAGCTTCGAGCGAACAAAGGATCGATAAAAAAGTAGGGCGGTAGCCCTATCAGCGCCCCAAACGCTGAACGTCACGGAACGGAGAATGTCCATGGCGCGGCTACAAGAGACCCTAAGGCTGCAAATATGAGCCTTTCAGGTGAGGCGTCGGTCGAATACAAGACCAAGAAAACGGTGCGACTCAACCACATCCAGGCGCACCCCTTTAAGAAACAAATCTGGGTCGGGGTGAAGCCGTGGATGGCGGCAGAAGTGCACCACCTTAGTCTTGGCCAAAGAAAACCGAAACCTGTGCGCTTCGGCATAGCGAGAGACGTGGTTCAATGCCTGTTGGAGTCGACGCTCCAGAGTTGGCATCTGGGCCGCGCCAAAAGAGATCGAAAGGTCGTCCACGTAGAGCGTAGCGAGAACATCTTCTGGCAGCACCGAGGTGATGTCGTTGATGCTCAGGGCAAAGAGTGTGACACCGAGGACACTTCCCTGCGGGACACCCTCTTCTTGCTCCTTTGGGGCAGAGAGGGCTCCCACCACCCGTACGCGGAATCGACGATCTCGCAAAAATTCAGATATAAACATTGGGAGGCGTCCCCTCGCCCCCATCGTGTGGAGAGTCTCCATGATACCGTATCGCCATGCGGTATCATAGGCCTTCTCCAGATCAAAAAACACCGTGGCGTAGTGCTGTCTACGAAGGAAAGCCTCGCAGACGGCATTTTCCAGTCGGAGCAGAGCACCTGACGTGGAGTGAAACTTACGGAAGCCGCACTGTGCAGAACACAGATGGCCTCCGCTGTCCAGGAAATAGGCTAATCTAACATTTACGAATTTCTCCATCAACTTGCACACGCAAGAGGTTAGAGAGATTGGGCGGAAACCGGTCGGAGTAGAGTGATCTCTCCCCGGCTTGCGAAAGGCGAGCACAGTAGCGATTCGCCAGGAGTCTGGAAGAAGACCTTCCACCCAGATCCTGAAGAACAGATCTAACAGAAAGGCCATGCCTCGCTCACCCAGGTGTTGAAGCATGGCGTACGGGACATCGTCCGGACCATGGGCGGTGTCCGCGCACGAAGCGAGAGCGGATCGCAACTCACTCACAGTAAACTTGTTGTTGAAGGGTTCTCCGCCTCTGGAGGTAAAGTCCAGCCGGCGGCCTTCCGCGACATCACGACGTGCATTGAATGCTGGCGGAGCAGCATCACGGCTAGAGAATGCGGAGAAAGCGGTCGCTAAGGATTCCGCCACGGACGCGGGGTCCGAGATTGCGGTCCCATTCTCCTGGAGAACGGGAGGGGGGTCCTGCGAGAACTTGCCCCGAATCCTTTTGATTCGCTTCCACACCTCAGCTAAAGGGGTCTTCCCGTTAAGTGAAGACACGAATGCCCGCCAAGAAGAGCGGCGGGCGTGCTTCGAAATATACTGGAACCTAGCCCTAGCCCGACGAAATTCAGCGACAGTGAAATCGTTCGGGCGGCGCTTATAGCGCATGTAGGCATAACGCTTCTGTTTGAGGGCCGTCTCACACTCGGCCGACCACCATGGGAGTGGTACACGTGCAAAACAGCCAGACGTCCTAGGAATAGTAGTCAGGCCCACGGCGATGAGGTTGCCGGAGAAGAACTCAACGGCCTCATCTACCGACCTAAACTCCTCGACTGAGATAGAGAATTCAGTCATTTCCTGAAATGCAGGCCACCGCGCCCGCGCCAAGCACCACCGAGGTGGTCTCTCAGGCGGCAGTTGCCCTGAAAATGATATTTAAATGGGAAAGTGATCACTACCATGGAGGTCATCGACCACCCCCCAATCAAAATCAGGCTGTGCATCCGAAGAGCACAAAGATAGGTCAATGCAAGAAAATGAAGCGGTTCTCGGACAGTGATGCGTAAACTCATCCACGTTTAGGACGCCCATCTCAAGCTCTTCGATCAGATCGGCAAGGACTTGTCCCCTGAAATTTATGGAGTAATCTCCCCAGAGAGGATGCCTCCTGTTCAGATCTCCAAGCAAGAGATAGGGCCTCGGCAACCGTGCCACGACGCGGCGGAAGTCCCCCGCGTCGAAGTCAGCTGACGGTGTAATGTACGCAGAAATGATTTTTTTTTTTTTGTAATTAAGCGGCTATCTGGCGACTGCCGACTTAGGCATTAGTCGCCGTAAACAAACAGCCTAGTTCTAGGCTACTTTAAAAATTAAACAGGAAACAATAAAACGAAATAACAATAAAAAAGCAATAACAAAAACAATAACAACAATTAAACTGTGTTAAATGAAATGGAGAAGGCCAGCCTCCCCCAAAAAGTCAATAAGTCCACTAGTCATGGTGCACGCACTCGTCCCGAGTACAAGGGACAGGCGGTAGCGACCCCGCCCATCCCGGTACCGGGAAAGGTATCGTGCGCGAAGATCACCCAGACTGGGACATTCGACAAGAATGTGCCGAACATTCTGGGGGACGACGCAGTCGTTGCAATAGGGCGCAGGCAAGCGCTCCATCAAGTAGCGATGCGTCACACGAGTGTGTCCGATTCGAAGACGACAGAAAGCAACCTGAAGCCGCCGCGGCATTGGGGGATAGGTCCATGGGAACAGTCGCGGCGCAATGGCACGCAACTTTAAGTTCCCCTCGACCGTCTCCCATCTTCTTTGCCAAGCAGTCCGAAGATCTGCCCATATTCCTGCCATGTAGTCAGTGTGAGGAAGAGCGAAACGCTGGTCCGGTCGCAGAGTCCTCGCGGACTCTTTGGCGCCCTCATCGGCGCGCTCATTCCCCGCAATTCCTACATGTCCAGGAACCCAGCAGAAGATAATCTCGACATCTGCCCGGCTCGCCAAAACCGTGGCGTCACGGATATCGCGAACCAGGGGATGCGGAGATTCCAATGCCCCGAGAGCACTCAGGGCGCTTTGTGAGTCGCTATAGATCACAATCCGGTCTCCGAACCGGGCACGTCGCGTAATCTCCCGTACCGAGTGGTGTATTGCCACCAGCTCGGCCGTAAGGACAGACGCAGCGCCTGGTAGAGCCCCGCTGACTTCAAACAGAGGGGATACGGCGTGGAAGCCGACCCCCTCTTGGGACTTGGAGCCATCCGTATACACTGGCACGGTACCAGCGTGACACGATGTGTGCTCCAAAAAGGTCGAACGCAATACTCCCGGCGCAGTACAAGCTTTGGGAGCAGAGGCGTAGCGACAAATAGCCAAATGTGGTACCCTCCAGGGTGGCGTCCTGGGCAAAACCAGGGGCGCCACCGGCCCGAGAGCTATATCTACCTCTCGAAGGAGTTTCCTGGCCCTAAACCCAAAGGGCTTAGGGTATGACTGGCGTCTCTCGGCGGCATAGGCCCCATCGAGATCAGCTGCGGAGGCAGTGAGAGCGGTTGGCGACTGAGGGAGGCGCCGGGCTCGCGCGTACAGGCGAGTGATGCACTGCACGCGGCGCAGAGCGAGTGGCATCTCCCCAGCATCGACTAACAGGCTCTCAATGGGGAAAGTGCGGAAGGCACCGGTCGCAAGGCGAAGGCCGGTGTGGTGGATCGAATCCACCTTCCGCAATAAACGCTCGGCTGCGGATGCATAAAACTCGCATCTGTAGTCGAGTTTCAAGCGAACAAAGGATCGATAAAAAAGTAAGGCGGTAGCCCTATCAGCGCCCCAAGCGCTGAACGTCACGGAACGGAGAATGTCCATGGCGCGGCTACAAGAGACCCTAAGGCTGCGAATATGAGCCTCCCAGGTGAGGCGTCGGTCGAATACAAGACCAAGGAAACGGTGCGACTCAACCACATCCAGGCACACCCCATTAAGAAACAAATCTGGGTCGGGGTGAAGCCGTGGATGGCGGCAGAAGTGCACCACCTTAGTCTTGGCCAAAGAAAACCGAAACCTGTGCGCTTCGGCATAGCGAGAGACGCGGTTCAATGCCTGTTGGAGTGGATGCTCCAGGGTTGGCATCTGGGCCGCGCCAAAAGAGATCGAAAGGTCGTCCACGTAGAGCGTAGCGAGAACATCTTCCGGCAGCACCGAGGTGATGCCGTTGATGCTCAGGGCAAAGAGTGTGACACTGAGGACACTTCCCTGCGGGACACCCTCTTCCTGCTCCTTTGGGCCGGAGAGGGCTCCCCCCACCCGTACGCGGAATCGACGATCTCGCAAAAATTCAGATATAAACATTGGGAGGCGTCCCCTCGCCCCCATCGTGTGGAGAGTCTCCATGATACCGTATCGCCATGCGGTATCATAGGCCTTCTCCAGATCAAAAAACACCGTGGCGTAGTGCTGTCTACGAAGGAAAGCCTCGCAGACGGCACTTTCCAGTCGGAGCAGAGCATCCGACGTGGAGTGGAACTTACGGAAGCCGCATTGTGCAGAAGACAGATGGCCTCCGCTGTTCAGGAAATAGGCTAATCTAACATTTACGAATTTCTCCATCAACTTGCACACGCAAGAGGTTAGAGATATTGGGCGGAAACCGGTCGGAGTAGAGTGATCTCTCCCCGGCTTGCGAAAGGCGAGCACAGTAGCGATTTGCCAGGAGTCTGGGAGGAGACCTTCCACCCAGATCCTGTTGAACAGATCTAACAGAAAGGCCATGCCTCGCTCACCCAGGTGTCGAAGCATGGCGTACGGGACATCGTCCGGACCATGGGCGGTGTCCGCGCACGAAGCGAGAGCGGAACGCAACTCACTCACAGTAAACTTGTCGTTGAAGGGTTCTCCGGCTCTGGAGGTAAAGTCCAGCCGGCGGCCTTCCGCGACATCACGACGTGCATTGAATGCTGGCGGAGCAGCATCACGGCTAGAGAATGCGGAAAAAGCGGTCGCTAAGGATTCCGCCACGGACGCGGGGTCCGAGATTGCGGTCCCATTCTCCTGGAGAACGGGAGGGAGGTCCTGCGAGAACTTGCCCCGAATCCTTTTGACTCGCTTCCACACCTCAGCTGAAGGGGTCTTCCCGTTAAGTGAAGACACGAATGCCCGCCAAGAAGAGCGGTGGGCGTGCTTCGAAATATACCGGAACCTAGCCCTAGTTCGACGAAATTCAGCGACAGTGAAATCGTTCGGGCGGCGCTTATAGCGCATGTAGGCATAACGCTTCTGTTTGAGGGCCGTCTCACACTCGGCCGACCACCATGGGAGTGGTCGGCGTGCAAAACGGCCAGACGTCCTAGGAATAGTAGTCAGGCCGGCAGCGATGAGGTTGCCGGAGAAGAACTCAACGGCCTCTTCTACCGACCTAAACTCCTCGACTGAGATAGAGAATTCAGTCATTTCCTGAAATGCAGGCCATCGCGCCCGCGCCAAGCACCACCGAGGTGGTCTCTCAGGCGGCAGTTGCCCTAAAAAATGATATTTGAATGGGAAAGTGATCACTACCATGGAGGTCATCGACCAACCCCCAATCAAAATCAGGCTGTGCATCCGAAGAGCACAAAGATAGGTCAAGGCAAGAAAATGAAGCGGTTCTCGGACAGTGATGCGTAAACTCATCCACGTTTAGGACACCCATCTCAAGCTCTTCGATCAGATCGGCAAGGACTTGTCCCCTGGGGTTTATGGTGTAATCTCCCCAGAGAGGATGCCTGCCGTTCAGATCTCCAAGCAAGAGATAGGGCCTCGGCAACCGTGCCACGACGCGGCGGAAGTCCCCCGCGTCGAAGTCAGCTGACGGTGGAATGTACGCAGAAATGATAGTATACCTGCTATCCAGGTGCAGCTGCACAGCCACTGCCTGAAAGGAAGTATCTAAAGAGAAAGGAAGAACGGAGACATCATGCCGGGTGTAAACCGCGCATCCCCCAGCCAGGCCGTCCCGCGGTGGTGGGGTCGCAAGACCCTTATACCCCGGGAGGGTGGGCAGGGGGCACGCGCCTAGCATGGTCTCCTGCAAAAAAATAGCTAACGGGGAACGGGACGAGGCGAGCATCCGCAGCTCCTCCCAGTTGGCCCGGAGTCCACGGCAATTCCATTGAAGGAATATGCCCTCCAGGCCTAGCTCGGAGGAGACGCGGGGGCCCTCCTCGAATTGAAGACCCTCACGGGAATGGCCGTACGCTTCCCGGGGGCAGAACCCCGGGCGCTGTCGCCTGGACAAAGCGCTGGAGGCGCTGTCGCCTTCGAGGACTTATTGGGGGAGGTTGGGCTCGCCATGCGAGTCTTTTCCTCCCTCCGCCTCGAAACCTTAGGCGGGCGCTGCGGCTCCGGAGGCGGGGGGCCCTCTTTTCGAGGAACCACCATCTCCGAGCCACTCGCTCCACCTCGGGGCTTGGGCGAAGGAGCCGAAGCTCCTTTGTTGCTGTCCTCCTTTCGGGGGACAGCTTTAGGAACCCCCCAAGATGGCCTAGCGACCATCTTCAGGGGTGTTGCCTCCTGTGAGTCTAACGATTCTGTGGAGGCGCGTGGCCGTTTCGCCTTGCGGGAAACGGTCACGTTGGGGGAAGAGGGGGGAGCCCTGGTTTTAGCCGGGGCTGAGTATGAACCCTTTTTGCCGCCAGCTTTACCAGGGAAGCGCCCGGGTCGGGTAGAGCCCGCAGAAGGGCTCCGAATGGGCGCGGAAACAACCGTGCTTGTTGGCCTGGATGGGCCAGGAGCAGAGGGTGCCTTTCGAACTCCTGAGGCATATGACGTCCCAGGCAGAGCTGGGCGCGCCAGGACCAAGTCCTTAGCCTCGCGGAATGAGAGTCTATCCTGGGCCTGAACGGCCAGGATTTCTTTCTCCAGGAGATATGCACCACATTGCTTCGAAGAAGCAGGGTGCGGCTCTCCGCAATTGACACACTTGGCCACACACGATTTGGACTTATCGTGTGCGACCTTGGAGCAATTTACACAGACTTCGGGTGATCCCGACTTTGCACGTCTACATGAGCGATTCGTATGGCCGAAGCGGTGACAGTAATAGCACCGCCGCGGCAGTGGCACGAATGCCTTCACGCGGTAGCGGTACCACCCTGCACGCACCGACTCAGGAAGATTTTCACAGTCGAACGTGACGAAGAGTGTAGGGGTGGGTCTCGAGGCCCCTCCCTGTTTTCTCATCACACGTTCGACCTTGACCACCCCATGGTCGGCCAGCTCTATGGTGATGTCCTCAATGGAGTAGTCAAAGAGTTCCCTCGCATAAACTACTCCTTTCACAAAGTTCATGGTAGAGTGCGGCGTCACACTCACCGGGGTGCCATGAAGTGTCCGAAGAGCACTTATCTTGGCCGCCTCGGCGGGATTCGCAGCATTCGCCAGAAGGCTGCCGTCCGAGAAACGGGTCACCTTCGGCTCTCTACCAATTGCACTAGCTAATCCTCTCCTCTGATGGATCATGTTGCCCTTGGACAACATGGTGCCATCAGTGGAGCGAATAACGAGGAAGCGTTTGAAGCCAGCGGGCTCGAAAACGCCAGGTAACCTCTGAATGAGGGGCCCCGATGTCATCGAGGCTCCGCCCTGTGCACTTTTGGTCTTTGTCATCGTCAGGAGCTCCGTACCCGGGGAAGCAGAGGGCCCGGATGTGCCGATCTTGGCTTGGTCGCTTGCGAAAGTGGCAGCAGACCCATCCGTCCCCGTAGCCATCGCGGATTGAGAGGAGCCCAGAGTCTTCTTCGTCTTTTTGGTCCTTTTCTTTTTTGGAGAGGAGGGCGGGGAATGAACCCGCTTCTCACCCCCGCCGGTAGAAGCCCCCAGGCCAGATGGACCGGCCTCAGCCAGGTCCTTCTCCGAAATGGAGAAGGTCCTGGTGGTCGCAGGGGCATCCTTCGGAGGAGATCCCTCCCCTCCTTGTACTGCCTGAGAATCCACAGCCGTTTGATGAGGACCTTGCATAGGGGCGGATTCGGGTTACGTGCTTGGCGCCGAGCCCGGATTCCCCCCCATGGAAGGCCCTACCTTCTGAGGCTGGTTTTCCTCAAGGACCATGTCTATCACAGGAGGGGCCCCCAGTTGGCCATCCCCTCCCAAGACATCGCAGGTCCCCTTGGCAGCGTCATAAGTCTTTAGTGGGGAGGCACAGGCCTTGACCCCGGCAAGGTTTAATATTTTTGCCAGCAGGTCTTTTGAGGGAAGCGACTGAAAGGGCCTGGCTTCCCTCTCCTTCCTGAGGGGGTTTGCCCTACCGAGCCGCTTGTACGAGGGGCGGTCGGCAATGGGCTGCCTGCTGGCTTTCTTGGCAGTCCCCTTAGAAAGCAAAGGAGGGACTGCCGCTGGAGATAGGGAGGTGCCCGAAAGCAATTCCAGAGAAGGGGGTGAGGGGGAGTCCCCTACACCCGTAGGCGTAGGAGAGGAGTAAGCCTCCTCTCCGGTTAAAGAGGTATGGAGGGTCCCCTGCGCAAGCACAGGGGGGGGGACCTCCATCTTTTCTGTGGAGCTGCACGAGGGCGGCTCCGTCGATGTATAAGAGGGAATTAAGGGGAGATGGTTTTTTTTTCATCATTCGGCATGGTGCCCCTCTTTGTTTTACGGGACGCAATCGCTCACCACCTCTTGCAGTAGCCCGCACTGCAAGAGGTGCTTACAGGCCCGGCAGAGCCAGGCGCCGCCATTTGGGACTACCCCTCCCGCCTGGTGGCCTGGCAGTCCTTCGGCATGGCGGCTCCACCTTAGACACGGCGTAAAACAGATAGAATGTGAAGAGGAGAGGAAAAGGGATGTGAGGAAGGTATGGGTGGGGATGAAGCAGGTTGTTAAAAAAACCCCATCCCGAACCGGAGCTGAGGGGTTAGGGAACAATGTCCCCTCCCCCCTCAGCCCCCATCCGGGGTGGTTGGCTTGAGAAGAAGGTCAGCATTCTCCCCTTTGAAATTAGAGGCTGACCAGAGAAAGTTGTGGGAGAGGTTGTATGAAAAGCGACGAGGTAGAGGAGAAATACAGGCTATCTGAAGGAAGGAAGAGAGGCTAAGCTGGGGCCGGACGGAGCGCTGGATCCCGTCAGCACGGCGGCCAGGATGGCAAATCGCCGCGCCCCTTACGGGGTGTTAAAAACCAGCCACCCCAGCCCGGAGCTCAGGGGTTAGGGAACATTGTCCCCTCCCCCCTTAGCCCCGATCCGGGACGTTGGCTGAGAATAAGGTCAGAATCTACCCTGTGAAATTAGAGGCTGACCAGAGAAAGTTGTGGGAGAGGTTGTATGAAAAGCGAGGAAACAAGTGTTTTGAAGGATGGAGAAGAGGCTAAGCTGGTCCAAAAATGGTAAAAGAGAAACCCCTTTGCCAATCGAGATTGATAAGAGTCAAGTCTCTTTACCAGTTGGAGTCGTTAGAAGACTTACCAACCCCAAACACCGAGGTTGGGCAAGGTTTCACTAATATAGTAGTCCCAAATTTTAGTGTCAAACAAGACGGATATTCCGGAGCATTAACCAGATTTGTTTTTTTTTAGGAACCCATCTAACTACTGCTTATTAGGGCAAAAGTCGCCGTAATCACGCTACACTCTAATACTAGGCTAGGTCTAAAAACAAAGAATTAAAACATGCCCCTCAAAATAAAAAGGATACAAAACAAAACCAAATAAATAAATACACAAAATTAACAAAAGCGCAACAAGGAGAAAGAAGCATACTCCGGCGTTGAGGCAGGCGGGCCTCCCCTAACTTAATCGTCCAAATTCTCCAAGTCATATAGTCCACAAGTCTGTGTACATGAACCGGTCCCGAGTACAAGGGACATAAGCGGCAGCGACCCCACTCGTCCCGATCAGGGGAAAGGTAACGTGCGCGAAGATAACCCAAACTTGGACATTCAATAAGAGTGTGCCTGCAGTCTGGGGAGCAACGCAATAATCTCCGGGCGAGCGCTCCAACAGAATGACGGCGCGTCCCGCGAGTCTGACCAATTCGAAGACGACAGAAAGCGAGCTGAAGCCATCGCGGCATTGGGCGGTTGGTCCATGGGAACAGTCGCGGCACAATGGCAAGTACATTTAAATTGAAGCTCTCCTCGGATCTTTCCCGTCTTTGCCAAGCATCCTGGAGGGCCGCCCTGATTCCTGTTATGTAGTCGGTGTAAGGAAGAACCCAAATCTGGTCTGGTTGCCCAGTCCTCGCGGACTGGCAACCAACGAGTCAGTAAAGATTGACCGCTATGGGCAATACAGTCTTATACAGAGGCCCAATTGTCCCTGAAAAGGTGTTATTGGGACAAAACTGATCTTCCTATTAAACGAGCCCCAACGCCCCTGACCCCTTAAGACTGGTCTCTTTCGAAATACAGGCGTCAAAGGGCGTTGTTTCTAGAGGTTCAAAAGCCTCTTTTATGACACGACATTGGTAGATGATCGTCATTAAACCTAAATAAGGGAAGTAGTAAAGGGATACTCTTAGAACAAGGGTGGTGCAAAAAGATAGAAGGGGGTTGCATCAGCTTCGCCAGCCCCTGTCAAAGAGTTGAAGACAACCAAGTGAGCTGGCCTTCCCTTCCCTATTGGAACTCGGGCCGGGAGGAAGTTCCGCTCCACCAGTACCACTTGTAACAGTATACAGAGGGTCCCTCCCCCGCTCCTGTTTTTTTCAATAAATACTATTGTTTGAGTTTTCATTTATCTAAGTAGGCTAAAAACAGACACGCATAAAAACGTATATAGTGAGGATTCGAACCTGATCCATCAAATGCTCCTTGCTTCTCCGGCCATGGTCTAACCACTTGAATACGGCTCACCTCCTCAAAAAGGGACCCTACAGAGATATGCAAGACCGAAAAGGACACCCAATTAATTACTGAAATACCTGTATTTGTAAATTTAAAGATCGAAATACATAGAGAAGAATGAAAGTACATTATTAATACCTTGTGCACGTCCCTTCTGCGGCTTTTAGAGCTGCAATTCGCCTTGGCAATAGATTAAATAAGTTCTGAGATTACAGCGTGTGTTATTTCCGACCAGTTTTAGCGTATGGCTTTCAGCAATTCTGAACGTTTTTTCTAGTTTTTTTTTTAAACTTTTTCCGTAAAGTCTTGTATAATATTCCCCACACGTATTCTAGCGAGGTCATGTGAGGTGACTCCGACAAGGAAGTCGTTTGATGCCTCTTTGTGGTCCTTCTTTTCTTTTGTCCTTTCTGCAGTATGAGAGGAAGCCTTATATTCCATTTTTGAACAATGGAAGAAGTCGCTCTTTAAGAATGCAAATTTATTTTTCCTACTTGATATTGCCAATAAATTCAAATAACTCGGACCTTCCATCATTTTCAATTTACCCCAAAGCCATAACAGAAAATCCACCCTATTTCTCCTGTTTAGGTCAAACTCATGAGTGGGCAATTTTCAAACCCATACCCGCCCGCAGTCGGAAAATTCAACAATTCTTGATTCGTCAAAAAAAAAAAAAAGATTCAGTACTAAAATTCCAAGCGGTGGTAGCTCTTATCTAGAGTTAACTCATTCCTCTTCTAAATATTGGGGATAGTTAAAATTGACCTCCATAATATCCAAGAGTGCAGGCAATTTACCGCCATTTCAAAAGCTTTTAACCAATGATTGTTCTCAATGGATCTTCGAACACAATAAAAACATCTTTCATATGGCTCAAGACGACCAAGTCGTGACTCCAGTGATTTTTGAACCTTTTATTTAAATTGAGCTATGGTATAACTCTGTTAAGGAAAGAAAGGGGTTACCACGATTCTTAACAAATGGTTTTTTTTTTTGGGGGGGGGGGGGCATTTCCCTCAGATTGACAACAAATGATCAGGAAATGTTAAATTATCTTGAAATTTCCCTTACTAGGTATGTTTAATGATTACAATAGGATTTTGAAAAGAAACAAATACTATTTATAATAATGGAGAAAAAAAATCAAAATCAAAAGACTTTATCATAAAAGTGGGAGTGTCTATTTGCTAACATTCTCTCTCTCTCTCTCTCTCTCTCTCTCTCTTTCACACACACACACACACCAATGCTCTCTTTCACACACACACACACACACCAATGCTCTCTTTCACACACACACACAGACATGCTCTCTCTCTCACACTCACACGTTCTCTCTAATACCACAAACTCTTTCTCAGAGGAACACACACTCTCTCTCTCTCTCTCTCTCTCTCTCTCTCTCTCTCTCTCTCTCTCTACCTCTCTCTCTCTCTCTCTACCTCAAACCTCATTCTTATATATTAGGCTGATGAATAAGTTCTTGCGTTTTTTTTTAATGTTTTGTTGATTTAAGTTTTGTTGACGTGATTTGTGCACATATTAAGAAACAATAATAAATAATGAGAGCAAAATTTGCAAAGGTTAGGCTACGTCTCTTAACAACGTAAACTATTAGGCTTTTGCTTAGGCTAAGTCTTGAAGTTGACTAATAAGTCATTGCGGTTTATTTAAAAGTTGGGGTTAATTTAATTTTTGTTCTGTACCCTCAAAATAGAATGTCAAGTTGAAAGAAAGGCGCATTTCCGACACTTGTTGTTATTCATTTTCAATCGAGACGGGAACAATGCAAACCCAGCCAAAGATGGTCGTGATATTTGTGCTGTGTACGGAGAAAATGCTTTATCAGAAAGGACAGCTCAATAGTGGTTTTCACGTTTCAAAAAAGGTCATTTCAATCTTAATGACGAAGAACGTTCTGGTCGCCCCATTAAGCTGGATGAAGATCGATTGAACGACCTTGTTCGTGAAAATCCTCACCAATCGACTAGAGAATTGGCTGTACAATTGGCGTGTGATCAGAAAACTGTAGTGAATCACCTTCATTCGAAGGGGAAAGTTCAAAAACTCGGTGCATAGGTTCCGCACGCTTTGAGCGAAAGCAACAAACTTCAACGCTCCACGATTGCCGCAGGTTTGCTTGCTCGTCACAAGGCTACTCGTGAATATAAGGACAGATTTCTTCCCCGCATCATCACTGCGACGAAAAGTGGTGTGTTTATGTCAACATGAACAATCGAAAACAATGGCTTAGCCCCAATAAAAAAACCCTTACGCGATTAAAGCAAGAACTTCATCCACGAAAGACGATGTTGTGTGTGTGTGGTGGAATTGTGAAGGCATCATTATTTATGAGCTCGTTGCGAACAACAAGATTGTCAATGCAGAACTCTACGTTCAACAAATGTATCGACTCGCTTAAGCTATTCGTGAAAAGCGACCTCCTCGAAGTTATGGAGTCCTTCTGCAACACGACAATGCTCGTCCTAACATTGCCAATAAGACAAAAAACGCCATCCAAACGCTTAATTGGAAAATCCTGCCGCATCCTTCATATTCGCCAGACTTGGCTCCATCGGATTTCCATTTGTTCCGATCGCGCTCCAACAATTTGCGCGACATTTCGTTCAATACTGATGTGGAATTAAGAACCTTGTTAGACGAATTCATCGATGCAAAATCCAGAGATTTTTATTGCAGAGGCATCGAAAAACTAGTTGAACGTTGGGAAGAAGTCGTAAATTACAACGGAGAATACATTATTGATTAAATTGTATGTTATCAATTAAAAATGAAGTTTTTCTAAAATTGTTAATAGTAATGAATAAATTTGATAAAACCACAAGAACTTATTCCTCAACCCAATAAATTTAATGTTGCACAGAAATCCCAAGGCCAGGAAAATGGCTGGTATCATCCTTTTTATTTACCGGCGACGTTTCGACCACAATACGGTCATCTTCTTAGGCCTAAAATACAAATAAACGAAACAAAATATTTTGCACTGTTAAGAGAGCACACTGCTAAATTTACATCTAAAACTTTAAGGTTTGTGATTTTGTATATTAGGTTTTGCCAATTTTTCCTTCAATTATTCGTTTAAAATTCATTTTAAAACAGTTTTATATAATCATTAGATTCATAAATAAAATCTCCCTTACCTTAATAGATTTTAGCAATTATACACTCGCTAACTAATTTAAATATTTAAAATCCTTCCCTAGTGTCTATTGTAAATTTGAGCCCCATTTCGAAATATTCCCTTTAACTCTAAATTTGCAATTAAAAGCTAATAGTAGCAATTAAAGTTCTAGATGTAAATTTAGCAGTGCAAAATATTTTGTTTCGTTTATTTGTATTTTAAGCCTAAGAAGATGACCGTATTGTGGTCGAAACGTCGCCGGTAAATAAAAAGGATGATACCAGCCATTTTCCTCGCCTTGGGATTTCTGTTGAACATATATATATATATATATATATATATATATATATATATATATATATATATATATATATATATATATATATATATCATTTAATAAATATGTATGGATTTATTAAAACATACACTAATATACTCTTAAAACGTTGCCATATATATCCACAAAGTATATAAAAACTTAAACTGAATTAAAAAGCCAGAGGAAAACAAAGAGAAAATAAACCAAGAAAAAAAGGTAAATCATAACGAAGAATCCTCATTAATTATAATGACGGAAAACAAAGAGTTTTCATTTGAACAACGAAATTTCGCTTGACTGCGAGACAAGCCCTTCAGAAAAGGGATTGGAGAGATTGCAGGAGAGGTATTTTTTTATTTTAATATATCATCTGGCGACTGCCTTCTAGGGCATAAGTTGCCGTACTCATCCTAGACTAAATCTAGGCTATATTAAAAGCCAATCAAAAGAAAAGAAAACAAAAACAAACAAATTGAAAAATATAAAGCGAGCTCTGCGAAGAAGCACGCGAACAATAGTCAAATATTAAATAATTGTTTTCTTTTAGGGGGAGGGCTATCTGGCGACTGTCCAATTGGGCATAAGTCGCGGCAAGCACAGAGCTTAGCTATAGGCTACTTTAAAATAAGAATATCAAAACAAAACAAAAAACAACGATAAAAAGGGAAGATGACAACAATGAGGAAGCAAGCTTCGGCGTCGGGGGGGGGGGAGGTCTTCTTCCACCTGGCGCATGAGCGTGCAAATTACAAAGAAAACAACAATAAGAAAAAATAAAACAAAACCTAGTTAAATAAAAGGGAGAAGGCCGACCTTCCCTTAAAAGTCTACAAGACCACCAGTCAATGTGCACGCACTCATCCCGAGTACAAGGGACAGGAGGGAAAGACCCCAGCCCATCCCGGTATCGGGACAGGTAACGTGCACGAAGATCACCCAGACTGTGACATTAAACAAGAATGTGCCGAAAAGGCTGGGGGACAACGCAGTCTTCACAATAGGGCGCTGGCGAGCGCTTCATCAATTGGCGGTGCGTCCCGCGAGTGTGCCCAATTCGGAGATGACAGAAAGCAACCTGAAGCCGTCGCGGCATAAGGGGGTAGGTCCATAGGAACATATTTTTTATTTTTAAAGAGCAGATTTGGCAACTGCCAACTTGGGCATAAATCGCCGAAAAACACGACAGCCTAGAACTAGGGTACTTTTAAATAAAAATATGAAAACGTAACAATGATATAAATTCGAAAAACTTAACAACCAGGAAGCAATCTCCGGCAGCAGGGGGAGATCCCCCTCACCCCGGTGCAGGAGAGTGCAACCTACAAAACAACAACAACAGAAAAACAACAAAAAGAACCTTAAATAAAGGGGAGAAGCCCGGCCTCCCCCCAAAAGTCAACAAGTCCACATGTCAATGTGCACGAATCCGTCCCGAGTACAAGGGACAGGCGGTAGCGACCCCGCCCATCCCGGTACCGGGACAGGTATCGTGCGTGAAGATCACCCAGACTAGTACATTCGACAAGAATGTGCCGAACAGTCTGGGGGACGACGCAGTCGTTTCAATAGGGCGCAGGCGAGCGCTCCATCAAATAGCGATGCGTCACACGAGTGTGTCCGATTCGGAGACGACAGAAATCAACCTGAAGCCGCCGCGGCATTGGGGGATAGGTCCATGGGAACAGTCGAGGCGAGATAGCACGCAACTTTAAGTTGCCTTCGACCATCTCCCATCTTCTTTGCCAAGCAGTCCGAAGAGCTGCCCGTATTCCTGCCATGTAGTCGGTGTGAGAAAGAGCGAAACGCTGGTCCTGTCGCAGAGTCCTCGCGGACTCTTTGGCATCCTCATCGAGGCGCTCATTCCCCGCAATTCTTACATGTCCAGGAACCCAGCAGAAGATAATCTCGACATCCGCCCGGCTCGCCAAAACCATGGCGTCACGGATATCGCGAACCAGGAGGTGCGGAGATTCCAATGCTCCGAAAGCCCTGGCACGGTTCCAGCGTGACACGATGTGTGCTCCAAAAAGGTCGAACGCATTACTCCTGGCGCAGTATAAGGTTTAGGAGCAAATGCTTAGCGACAAATAGCCAAATGTGGTACCCTCCAGGGTGGCGTCCTGTGCAGAACCAGGGGCGCCACCGGCCCAAGAGCTATATCTACTTCTCGAAGAAGTTTCCTGGCCCTAAACCGCTCTTCTTGGCGGGCATACGTGTCTTCACTTAACGGGAAGACCCCTTTAGCTGAGATGTGGATGCCAGTCAAAAGGATTCGGGGCAAGTTCTCTCAGGACCGCTCTCCCGTTCTCCAGGAGAATGGCACCGCAATCTCGGACCCCGCGTCCGTGGCGGAATCCTTAGTGACCGCTTTTTCCGCATTCTCTAGCCGTGATGCTGCTCCACCAGCATTCAATGCACGTCGTGATGTCGCGGAAGGCCGCCGGCTGGAATTACCTACAGAGGCGGAGAACCCTTCAACGACAAGTTTACTGGGAGTGAGTTGCGTTCCGCTCTCGCTTCGTGCGCGGACACCGCCCATGGGCCGGACGATGTCCCGTACGCCATTCTTCGACACGTGGGTGAGCGAGGCATGGCCTTTCTGTTAGATTTTTCAACAGGATCTGGGTGGAAGGTCTTCTTCCAGACTCATGGCGAATCGCTACTGTGCTCGCCTTTCGCACACCGGGGAGAGATCACTCTACTCCGACCGGTTTTCGCCCAATCTCTCTAACCTCTTGCGTGTGCAAGGCCTGGAGGGCATATTCCTTCAATGGAATTGCCGTGGAATCCGGGCCAACTGGGAGGATCTGGAGGTGTCGAAGCATGGCGAACTCAACGGCCTCATCTACCGACCTAAACTCCTCGACTGAGATAGAGAATTCAGTCATTTCCTGAAATGCAGGCCACCGCGCCCGCGCCAACACCACCGAGGTGGTCTCTCAGGCGGCAGTTGCCCTGAAAATGATTTTTGAATGGAAAAGTGATCACTACCATGAAGGTCATCGACCACTTCCCAATCAAAATTAGGCTGTGCATCCAAAGAGCAAAAAGATAGGTTAAGGCAAGAAAATGAAGCGGTTCTCTGACAGTGATGCGTAAACACATCCACGTTTAGGACACCCATCTCCAGCTCTTCGATCAGATCAGCAAGAACTTGTCCCCTGCCGTTCAGATCTCCAAGCAAAAGATAGGGCCTCGGCAACCGTGCCACGACGTGGCGGAAGTCCCCCGCGTTGAAGTCAGCTGACGGTGGAATGTACGCAGAAATGATAGTATACCTCCTATCCAGGTGCAGCTGCACAGCCACTGCCTGAAAGGAGGTATCTAAAGAGAAAGGAAAGACGGAAACATTATGCCAAGTCTAAACCGCGCATCCCCCAGCCCGGCCATCCCGCGATGGTTGGGTCGCAAGACCCTTATACCCCGGAAGGGCAGGCAGGGGGCACGCGCCTAGCATGGTCTCCTGCAAAAAGATAGGTAACCGGGAACGGGACGAGACGAGCCTCCGCAGCTCCTCCCAGTTGGCCCGTAGTCCAGGGCAATTGCATTAAAGAATATGTCCTCCAGGCGTAGTTTGAAGGAGACGCGGGGGCCCTCCTCGAACTGAAAACCCTCACGGGAATAGCCGTTCGCTTCCCGGGGGCAGAACCCCGGGCGCTGTTGGCCGGACAAAGCGCTGAAGGCGGAGTTGGCCGGACAAAGCGCTGAAGGCGCTGTCGCCTTCGAGGACTTATTGGGGGAGGTTGGGCTCGCCATGTGAGTTTTTTCTTCCCTCCGCCTCGAAACCTTAGGCTAACGTTGCGGCTTCGGAGGATTTCTTTTTTTTTTTTTTTTTTATAGAGCCCATCTGGCAACTACCCACTTGGGCCTAAGTCGCCGAAAAACACGACAGCCTAGAATTAGGCTACTTTAAAGTTAAAATATGAAAACTTAACAATCAATATAAATTGGAAAAACTTAACAATCGAAGCAATCTCCGGCAGCGGGGGGAGGTCCCCCTCACCCCGGTGCAGGAGAGTGCAACCTAAAACAAAACAATAACAAAAAAAAGGAACCTTAAATAAAGGGGAGAAGGCCGGCCTCCCCCAAAAAGTCAATAAGTCCACCAGTCATGGTGCACGCACTCGTCCCGAGTACAAGGGACAGGCGGTAGCGACCCCGCCCATCCCGGTGCCGAGACAGGTATCGTGCGCGAAGATCACCCAGACTCGGACATTCGACAAGAATATGCCGAACAGTCTGGGGGACGACGCAGTCGTTGCAATAGGGCACATGCGAGCGCTCCACCAAGTAACGATGCGTCACACGAGTGTGTCCGATTCGAAGACGACAGAAAGCAACCTGAAGCCGCCGCGGCATTGGGGGATAGGTCCATGGGAACAGTCGCGGCGCAATGGCACGCAACTTTAAGTTCCCCTCGACCGTCTCCCATCTTCTTTGCCAAGCAGTCCGAAGAGCTGCCCGTATTCCTGCCATGTAGTCAGTGTGAGGAAGAGCGAAACGCTGGTCCTGTCGCAGAGTCCTCGCGGACTCTTTGGCGCCCTCATCGGCGCGCTCATTCCCCGCAATTCCTACATGTCCAGGAACCCAGCAGAAGATAATCTCGACATCTGCCCGGCTCGCCAAAACCGTGGCGTCACGGATTTCGCGAACCAGGGGATGCGGAGATTCCAATGCCCCGAGAGCACTCAGGGCGCTTTGTGAGTCGCTATAAATCACAATCCGGTCTCCGAACCGGGCAGGTCGCGTAATCTCCCGTACCGAGTGGTGTATTGCCACCAGCTCGGCCGTGAAGACAGACGCAGCGCCTGGTAGAGCCCCGCTGACTTCAAACAGAGGGGATACGGCGTGGTAGCCAACCCCCTCTTGGGACTTGGAGCCATCCGTATACACTGGCACGGTACCAGCGTGACACGATGTGTGCTCCAAAAAGGTCAAACGCAATACTCCCGGCGCAGTACAAGCTTTGGGAGCAGAGGCGTGGCGACAAATAGCCAAATGTGGTACCCTCCAGGGTGGCGTCCTGGGCAGAACCAAAGGCGCCACCGGCCCGAGAGCTATATCTACCTCTCGAAGGAGTTTCCTTGCCCTAAACCCAAAGGGCTTAGGGTATGACTGGCGTCTCTCGGCGGCATAGGCACCATCGAGATCAGCTGCGGATGCAGTGAGAGCTGTTGGCGACTGAGGGAGGCGCCGGGCTCGCGCGTACAGGCGAGTGATGCACTGCACGCGGCGCAGAGCGAGTGGCATCTCCCCAGCATCGACCAACAGGCTCTCAATGGGGGAAGTGCGGAAGGCACCGGTCGCAAGGCGAAGGCCGGTGTGGTATATCAAATCCACATTTCGCAATAAATGCACAACTGCCGATGCATAAAACTCGCATCCGTAGTCGAGCTTCGAGCGAACAAAGGATCGATAAAAAAGTAAGGCGGTAGCCCTATCAGCGCCCCAAGCGCTGAACGTCACGGAACGGAGAATGTCCATGGCGCGGGTACAAGAGACCCTAAGGCTGCGAATATGAGCCTCCCAGGTGAGGCGTCGGTCGAATACAAGACCAAGGAAACGGTGTGACTCAACCACATCCAGGCGCACCCCATTAAGAAACAAATCTGGGTCGGCGTGAAGCCGTGGATGGCGGCAGAAGTGCACCACCTTAGTCTTGGCCAAAGAAAACGAAAACCTGTGCGCTTCGGCATAGCGAGAGACGCGGTTCAATGCCTGTTGGAGTCGACGCTCCAGAATGGGCATCTGGGCCGCGCCAAAAGAGATAGAATGGTCGTCCACGTAGAGCGTAGCGAGAACATCTTCCGGCAGCAGCGAGGTGATGCCGTTGATGCTCAGGGCAAAGAGTTTGACACTGAAGACACTTTCCTGCGGGACACCCTCTTCCTGCTCCTTTGGGGCAGAGAGGGCTCCCCCCACCCGTACGCGGAATCGACGATCTCGCAAAAATTCAGATATAAAAATTGGGAGGCGTCCCCTCGCCCCCATCGTGTGGAGAGTCTCCATGTTACCTTATCGCCATGCGGTATCATAGGCCTTCCCCAGATCGAAAAACACCGTGGCGTAGTGCTGTCTACGAAGGAAAGCCTCGCAGACAGCATTTTCCAGTCGGAGCAGAGCATCCGACGTGGAGTGGAACTTGCGGATCCCGCACTGTGCGAAAGACAGATGGCCTCCGCTATCTAGTAAAAAGGCTAATCTAACATTTATGAATTTCTCTATCAACTTGCACACGCAAGAGGTTAGAGAGATTGGGCGGAAACCGGTCGGAGTAGAGTGATCTCTCCATGGTTTGCGAAAGGCAAGCACAGTAGCGATTAGCCAGGAGTCTGGGAGAAGACCATTTACCCAGATCCTGTTGAACAAATCTAAGAGAAAGGCCATGCCTCGCTCACCCAGGTGTCGAAGCAAGGCGTACGGGACATCGTCCGGACCATGGGCGGTGTCCGCGCACGAAGCGAGAGCGGAACGCAACTCGCTTACAGTAAACTTGTCGTTGAAGCGTTCTCCGCCTCTGGAGGTAAAGTCCAACCGGCGGCCTTCCGCGACATCACGACGTGCATTGAATGCTGGCGGAGCAGCAGCACGGCTAGAGAATGCAGAAAAAGCGGTCGCTTTAGGATTCCGCCACGGACGCGGGGTCCGAGATTGCGGTCCCATTCTCCTGGAGAACGGGAGGAGGGTCCTGCGAGAACTTGCCCCAAATCCTTTTGACTCTTTCCACACCTCAGCTAAAGGGGTCTTCCCGTTAAGTGAAGACACGTATGCCCGCCAAGAAGAGCGGTGGGCGTGCTTCGAAATATACCGGAAACTAACCCTAGCCCGACGAAATTCAGTGACAGTGAAATCGTTCGGGCAGCGCTTATAGCGTATGTCGGCATAACGCTTCTGTTTGAGGGCCGTCTCACACTCGGCCGACCGCCATGGGAGTGGTCGGCGTGCAAAACAGCCCAGACGTCCTAGGAATAGTAGTCAGGCCCACGGCGATGAGGTTGCCAGGGAAGAACTCAACGGCCTCATCTACCGACCTAAACTCCTCGACTGAGATAGAGAATTCAGTCATTTCCTGAAATGCAGGCCTAGGAACCCCGGAAGATGGCCTAGCGACCAGCTTCAGTGGTGTTGCCTCCTGTGAGTCTAACGACTCGGTGGAGGCGCGTGGCCGTTTCGCCTTACGGGAAACGGTCACGCTGGGGGAAGAGGGAGGAGCCCTGGTTTTAGCCGGGGCTGGGTGTGAACCTTTTTTGCCGCCAGCTTTACCAGGGGAGCTCCCGGGTGTAGTAGAGCCCGTAGAAGGGCTCCGAATGGGCGCGGAAACAACCGTGCTCGTTGGCCTGGATGGGCCAGGAGAAGAGGGTGCTTTTCTAACTATTGAGGCATATGACGTCCCAGGCAGAGCCGGGCGCGCCAGGACCAAGTCCTTTGACTCGCGGAATGAGAGTCGATCCTGGGCCTAAACGGCTAGCATTTCTTTCTCAAGGAGATATGCACCACATTGCTTCGAAGAAGCAGGGTGCGGTCCTCCGCAATTGACACACTTGGCCACACACGATTTGGACTTATCGTGTGCGACCTTGGAGCAATTTACACAGACTTCGGGTGACCCCGACTTCGCACGTCTACATGAGCGATTCGTATGGCCGAAGCGGTGACAGTATTAGCACCGCCGCGGCAGTGGCACGAATGCCTTCACGCGGTAGCGGTACCAACCGGCACGCACCGAGTCAGGGAGCTTGTCACAGTCGAACGTGACGAAGAGTGTAGAGGTGGGTCTCGAGGCCCCTCCCTGTTTTCTCATCACACGTTCGACCTTGACCACCCCATGTTCGGCCAGCTCTAGAGTGATGTCCTCAATGGAGTAGTCAACGAGTTCCCTTGCATAAACTACTCCTTTCACAAAGTTCATGGTAGAGTGCGGCGCCACACTCACCGGGGTGCCATGAAGTGCCTGAAGAGCACTTATCTTGGCCGCCTCCGCGGGATTCGCCGCATTTGCCAGAAGGCTCCCGTCCGAGAAACGGGTCACCTTCGGCTCTCTACTAATTGCACTAGCTAATCCTCTCCTCTGATGGATCATGTTGCCCAAAGAAAACATGGTGCCATCAGTGGAGCGAATAACGAGGAAGCGTTTGAAGCCAGCGGGCTCGAAAACGCCAGGTAACCTCTGAATGAGGGGCCCCGATGTCATCGAGGCTCCGCCCTGTGCATTCTTGGTGTTAGTCTTAGTCAGGGGCTCCGCACACACGGGGGTAGAGGGGCCGGATTTGCCGATCTTGGCTTGGTCGCCTACCAAAGTGGTAGCAGACCCATCCGTCCCTTCAGCCCCCGCGGATGGAGAGGAGCCCCGAGTCTTCTTTGTCTTTTTAGTCTTTTTCTTTTTAGGAGAGGAGGGCGGGGAATGAACCCGCTTCTCACCTCCGCCGGCAGAAGCCCCCATGCTAGATTGGCCGGCCTCAGCCAGGTCCCTCTCCGAAATGGAGAAGGTCCTGGTAGTCGTAGGGGCACCTGTCGGATGAGATCCCTCCCCTCCTTTTACTGCCTCGGAGCCCTCGGCCGTTTGAGGGGGACCTTGCATAGGTGCGGATTCGGGTTTGGTGCTTGGCGTTGAGCCCGGATTCCCCCCCATGGAAGGCCCTACTTTCTGAGGCTGGGTCTTCTCAAGGACCATGTCTATCACAGGAGGGGCCTTCAGTTGGCCATTTCCTCCCAGGACATCGCAGGTGCCCTTGGCAGTGTCGCCAGTCTTGTGTGGGGAGGCACAGGCCTTGACCTCGGCAAGGTTTAAAATTCTTGCCAGCAGGTATTTTGAGGGAAGCGACCGAAGGGGCCTGGCTTCCCTCTCCCCCCTAAGGGTGTTTGCCTTACCGAGCCGCTTCGATGGGAAGCGGTCGACTATGGGCTGCCTGCTGGCTTTCTTGTTATTCTCCTTGGAAAGAAAAGGGGGGACTGCAGCTGGGAACAGAGAGGTACCCGGAAGCACCTCCAGAGAAGGGGGTGAGGGGCAGTCTCCTACACACTTAGGCTAAGGAGAGGAGTAAGCCTTCTCTCTGGTAGAGAAATTTGTAAGGTCCCCTGCGCAAGCACAGGTGGGCGGACCTCCATTTTTTTGTGGAGCTGCCCGAGGGCGGCTCCGTCGATGGAACAGGGCAAGTGGAGGGTTAATTTTTTATTTGTTCATCATTGCGCATGGTGACCCTATATTTTTTACGGGAATCAATCGCTCATCACCCCTCGCAGTAGCCCGCTCTGCAAGGGGTGCGTACAGGCCTGGCAAAGCCATGTGCCGCCATTTAGGGGCACCCCTCCCGCCTGGTAACCTGGCAGCCCTTCAGCATGGCGTCTCCACCTTGGGCACGAGGTAAAATTGACGGTGTGGAGAGAGAAGGAAAAGGGATGTGAGGAAGTTATGGGTGGGGATGAAGCAGATTGTAAAAAAAACACCATCCCAAACCGGAGTTCAGAGGTGAGGGAACATTGTCCCCTTCCCTCTCAGCCCCGATCCTAGACGGTTAGCTGAGAAGAATGTCAGCATCTACCCTGTGTAATTAGAGGCTGTCCAAAGAAAGTTGTTCGAGAGGTTGTATGAACAGCGATGAATTTGTGGGGAAACACAAGTGTCTGAAGGAAGGATAAGAGGCTAAGCTGGGGTCGGACGGGTTGCTGATTCCCGTCAGCACGGCGGCCAGGAAGGCAAATCGCCGCGCCCCTAACGGCGCAGAGGGAGGAGAAGACGGAGGTTTCAGGATAGGAGGGCGAAGAAGTAGATTAAGAGACAACAGATTCATGGGACCTACGGCTTGATCTAAAATCCGAACCAGGATGTGTACTTAATTGCTATTTCGTTCCCCGTGTCTACCGTCAGTTCCATGAGTGAGTTCCATGAGTGAGTTCCATGACTGAGTTCCATGACTGAGTTCCAAGACTGAGTTCCAAGACTGAGTTCCAAGACGGAGTTCCAAGAGTGAGTTCCAAGAGTGAGTTCCAAAAGGGAGTTCCAAGAGTGAGTTCCAAGAGTGAGTTCCAAGAGTGAGTCTGATAAGCGAGAATAAAAAAGCTGAAACTTGATTGAAAGTAGAGATTTTAAAAAGAGCCGAATCTGTCTTTGTTTGCGACAGGTCTTTTTTCATCCCCAGCAACGTCGGGTACCTATGCTAGTATCCCCTCTATTTGGATCTATCTCCCATTTCCCATTTTCTTTCACCTCATATTAACCTATTACATCCCCAATCTTCCAATTTCTTTCACCTCATTGACCTATTACATCCCCAATTTTCCAATTTCTTTCACCTTATTAACCTATTATATCCCTTATTCCCCCAATTCTATTCCATATTCGCCCAGGTTTTATTTCCAATTCCATTCGTTATTCCTAAATACTAACTATCCTTTTTCTCAATTTTATCACTTATTTCCTTATTCTATCCTATATTCCTTAATTATATCTATATTTCCTCTTCTATTTCATATATCCATATTTTATCCCTTCTTTCCAGATTCTCTCTTATTTTCCTTTTCTATCTCCTTCGTTTCCTCACTCCCTAGTCCATTCCCTATACCCCTTCTCTCTCCAGTACTCACCTTTTCTATCTTCTAATTCCTTATTCCATCTACTATTTCCAAATTGCATCCACTATTACCATATTCTATGCCCGATTAACCTATTGAAACTTATTTACCTATCCAATCCTATATTTCCAGATTCTACCCTTATCTCCCAATTCTATCTCCTATTAGTGCCTATATTTATTTAACATATACTCTATTCCCCAATTTTGTCCCTGTAGCCCTATTCCCATATTATATACTGTAGTTCCATATTCTATTTCCTAATCTCTCACTTATTTTTTTATAGTTTCGTCTTGAATTTACATTACATCACAGTACACAACAATACAACCAAGTTAGGCAAAAATGACTTAATCCTAATAGGTTTTTATAAATATTACTTCTACAGCCTGTAGACATAATTTTTTAGTAACCATAAAAAAATATTCTTTAAACTTATTCCTAATACAAGCTTCTCTCGTTGAGAAATGAAATGTGTCCACAGGGAATCGAGGAATTAGAAATAAAGAATAGAATTCGTCGTTTTTGCCAATAAACCGAGAGGGATCAATCGTTGTTTTCGAGCTCAGGGTTGACGCTTTCAACACCTGCTACGAGTAAATAGATGACATTGTATTACACTTTCTTACTGCAGAGAGACTTTTGAATCACCCTATATTTCACGATATTGAATGAAATCTTGATTCTAAGGATTAACTTTATTTTGATGTAACGTCGGCCTTAGATATTTTCTCAATGACTACACGTACATACCTGCATGCACACGTACATACCTGCATGCACACGTACATATATTTTTTTAGGGAAGTTGCAGGACCCTACTGGTTCAGGCTCAGCGAAAACATTATTGTGGGTGAGCAGAGTAAAAAGCAGGACAGAGGAGTGGAAAGAGAACAAAAGCGCAGCTGTTATCATGGAGCCAATGAGTGGTAAAGAAGAAACTATTCGTGAAGAACAAGCACTATTATCCACCTGTCAGATGCAATGGTGCAGTAAAATGCTTCACAAACAACTCCAAAGTGAGAAAATGTGCAAAACGTTTCACAGATCGGTGGAGTAAAGAGAGCCAAACACAACGTGACAGAAAAGAACTGAAGGTTTGGAACTCACCCGACCCACGTTACTTACCTATGGCAACTGTATCGGAAAGCGGTGAGTACGTTGATTGCTCTGAGAAAATGCAAAAAGTGGCATGGAGAATCAATAGAACCTTAGCGAAAAACGCTCGGCGATATGAGACAAAACGTTGGCCCAGATATACAGTGATTGTTAAGAGGATGGCTTACCAGAAAAGGCGGGTGGAAGCGTGAACGATGTTCGGGAAGAGGCGTTAACAGAAGATGGGCGATCGGCTGAATTGGCTCTAGCGAACGTTCTTCTTCGCCATTCCGCCTCCAGACGGCGCTCCAACTCGAGTTCCTCTGGAGCGGTATCAGACCTCTGAAGAAGATTCCTCCGCGACCTCAGGTTTTCTACCCCCAGCTGGAGGCCTGACGAAGAAGAGCCGAGCATAGCGGACAGGGGTCAAGCTAAGCTCCCTTGAAGTTGTTCAAGGACTGCTTCCGCCTCTTTCGAATCGCAATAAGAACAAAGTTAATCCCCGGTGGTCCGGCCAAAGGTCCTCCTCTCCTGCAGGAGCCAGAGTGAATCTCTCAAATGCAGGAAGCAGGTATCCTTCTCGCCCATCACACCAGTTGACAAGGTAAGACCGGCTGATGTCCTTGTCTTTGCAAAACTACCATCGTAACACAACTTGAACCAACCGTGAAATGGTCTAATCTACTCAAATTTGACAATTTAGCACTCACTTGTACTCGGGGTGTAATAAGAATGTACTTTCGAAGATACTAAAGTGGTACTTCCATTAGAAAAGTACACGGCATCCAGTCTATAAGTGGGTGACGTGACTTTAAACAAAATGTGATAGGAATTTTCGAAAATATAAAATATTTTTTCAGCAAAATCAAAAGTATAATTTTTGAAGTTATTTATCGCTAAATAAAACATTACCGTTTTAGTATTTTATAGTGATTAGTCAGCATGATTTAAATTGAGATAATTCTTTTATTTCGATCATATTTAGAAGTAATTTCTATTTTATTTAGAGGAATATCACTTTATTTAGCAATTTATTTAACACAAAGAGCTTTTGTGCTTCGTAATTTAACCCGTTTTTGAGGGGAAATTTATTACGGGAAAATCTGAAATAAGAAAAATATCCAATTAAAAAAATGACAAAGGAACAATTAAAACGTATTTCAAAAATTTAAGTTAAATTTTGCAAAAAAATCATACTCAAAGATCTTAAAAGTATTTCAAGAAATTAAAATATATATATATATATATATATATATATATATATATATAGAGAGAGAGAAATATATATATATATATATATATATATATATATATATAGAGAAATATATATATATATATATATATATATATATATATATATATATATATATATATATATATATATATATATATATATATATATATATATATATATATGAATATTCGTAGTTTTAAGATAAAAAAAGCAAGATGCAGAAAAATAATGTAATAATGCATCCCCTAAAAATATATTTTTAAAATCAGTAAAATTATTATTTTATTAAATGGATTAAAAAATATAAGAAATTAGGTAACAATACAAAAAAGGAGAAATTTTATAACCAAATTAAATATGTACAGCGGCCTAATTAAAATAATTTAAATATGTACATTGGGTCCAGATAAGGCCAAAAAATGAGAAAAAATAAATTATATTTAAACAACAGAAAATTGCCATCGCAGAGGACGAAAAATTTTGCCACATAAATTTGAGTTCGGTGACAGCGTCTTGATATTTCGACTGTCAACATCAATAACATTAATAATAACACTAACAAAATGTAACTTATTGTCGACTGCAAAGATTAGAATAACATTTTTTTAATGTAGTTTTATGTATAGATTTCAGAAATGGAAGTCATTTTTATCGAAATGACTCCAGTTTTGTAAGTTGCCAATTACTATTTTTGTCAAATTTTGAAGATTTTAACGAATTTTATTTTTTATTTCTTATTTTCAGGTTATTTAGCTAAATTAAATTTAAAATAAAAGCAACAATTTTAATTAAAATGCCAAGAGGACAGTGTAAAAATAGCCCAGATAAATTCTGCTACATATGTGGTTCAGTAACATTTAAAAATATCCAAGAAAAATTTCTTCTCGTGTGAAAAAACTATATAATTTGTATTTCTGATGTAAAATTGGCGACCATGATAAACCATGGGTACCACATATCTATTGCACGACATGCTTTAATTCTTTATCAAAATGGTCTAAAGGAAAAATAAAAAGCCTTCAATTTGGTGCTCCAATGGTATGGAGAGAGCTCCAAGATCATGCCACTGACTGCTATTTCTGTTTGGTAGACATACAAAGTAAGTAATTGTTTATTGCCCACTGTACTAATATTTTGAAGTAGTATAATGTAATTATGATTACGGAGTCACGAACGGGTTGCCTATAAACCATTCACGAGTAGAAGAACCACAAATCTACCCATTGCCTACTCCAGTAAATCAACCTGCGGAACAGAATTAAATGAAGTGGTCTCTTCCAAGGCAAATTTCAACCTCTAATTAAAAAATAAAGCATCTTCTTCACAAAAAGTACCCAAAGCTGGATGGGTGATACCCGACGATACAAGATTTTTTTCTAATCAATTTGTTTCAACTAATTTTCCAGTAGGTAAATTCTTGGCATCTTTGAAGAATTGATGAGTGTCTTGGACAACAAATGGAGATAAAGGATAGGTAAAACGAGATGTAGTACGAAGCTCTTTACTGACGTTTCGCTCCTCTGGAACCTCCTCAAAGTGACAAGCAACTAAGACGTTACTCTGAAGAAGCTCCGGAGGAGCGAAACGTCAGGACAGAACTTCGTACCGCATCTCGTTTCTCTTATCTTCCCTCTCCATCTTAGAAGCAATAATTCTGATCATGGAAATTGTTCTTTATGCACTTAGGTATCTCAATTCCTTTACTGAAGACACCCATTGTTTTGTTTTTTTACGAAATACCAAAAAATAAAACATGTTTACGCTGTTTTCTTTAATCCGAAACACGGTCACTAATTCAAATCCTGTCAATCTGTGTTTCACACAATGGTAACACAGATCCCACAGAAAATTAACTTACTAATTTTCACTTTTGCAGACTCGATATTTATTTTGATTTTACGATGAGGAAATATTTACCTGTCTTTCTTAAGTTAATTAAAAAAATGAACTAAAATTATTTCATCAGGAGTCATAATTTAATGCAAAATTCGTATTTACTCTTTATGTTTACATGTCGCAATGTCTACCGCATAAACATTTATTTGAGAATTATATATCTATTTTTTTTCATTTTTTGTCAGAAAATATTTCGCCTAAATTTAATAATGCCTTTGTCCTATGAAAGTCTTCTGCTTTTGAAAATTACCCCAATTTTTGGTTGTAATATACCGTGGCCATAAAATCTTTTTGCAATCCCCTAAAATACTACAAAACTAAATAATTAGATAAATCGATAGAATTTCTTACAATTTAAAAAAAATATACATTACAGAATCAAAAAATTAAGATAAATTTGTGGAATTTATGACAAAATTAGGGCATTTCTAAAATTTTGTTGCATTTTCGAAAAAGAATAAAATGCTCCAAAATATTATTAATAGTAGTAACATTATTTTAATTTTACTAATAATTGATGAAGATTCGATCTTTAGTAATGAGAAAAATGAAGAGGATGGTATTTTCTCCATAAAATTTAAGCAAAAACCAACGAGCGAATAGCTGCCACATAGAATCCAGGGATCAAGTTCTCTAATGAAAGTGGTGAAGATCGGATAAGAGAAAATGTGTGAAAGAGACAACTGCAGATCCTTGTACCGTCATTGGAGAAATGGTAGAACGTATCTAGGGGCGTTAGAGCCGTGAACACACTCGAGCCTCCAGATGTCACCATCAGCAAGGTTTCCATGCTACACTTGAGACGCCCTTGCAGGGCATACTAATATAAAGAGAGAGAAAGGGGGGGAGGCGAACATGAAGGGGAAAAGGGTAAGTAAAAGCAGACATGTCATAAACCATCATCCCCCACTGGAGCCAAGAGGGAGAGGTGCCCCCACCTATCTTGGCCCCAAATAATGATGAGTAGACGAGAGATGATCGGCAACTAGCCTGCGGAATCAACCGCCGGAAGAGGAAAAATGCGAGAATGGGCGAAAAAAAAGTCTAGAACGAATAAAACCTAGGTAGCCTCAATCTAGATCGAGAGTGACATAGGCACTGGGAATGTTCCTGTAGGTATGCGTATCAGTCTACACTGGGGCCAACCCCATGCGGGGTAAGAGGTAGGTATAGGAAGGATTCTCCAGCGATGAGTGTTTTCAATGCGAATTTTGGGAAAAAAGCTTTGTGGTGAAAATTCAAATCTCAGGAAAATTCGAATTTGAGGAAACTCCGAATTTCACAAACAAACTAATTCTTTGAAAATGCAAATGGGGGGATGGGTTGTAATCTTAATTTTAAGAAAAATCTTAATCATGGTGAAAATCCGAGTCGTGGGAAAATTCCTATATTTTTTATTAAAAATAAAACAAACAGAATTTTACAAAAATTGAATTTAGAAAAATCCAAATGTGGAGAGAAATCCGATTGTTAAAAATTCTAAATAACAAATTTTTAAAAGCCAAATTCTCAAAGATATCCAAATTCACTGAAAATTTAAATTTTTAGAAAAATCCGAATTGGGGTAAAAACAAAATTTTGTTGAATAATCCGAATCTTGTAAATAATTCGAATTTTTAAAAAAATGGTGGGAATAGCTAGAATTTGGGGTAAAATGCCACTAACAAATCTGAATCTTTAAAAATTTGGGGGAAATCTAAATCTTGAGAAAAATCCGAATACTAGAAAAATATCCGAATTTTTGAAAGAGCGATATTTTAAAAAATCTTAATTTGGTGGAAATCACAATTTTTTGAAAGATCTGAATCTTTGAAAATAACAAAAACGAATTGGTGATTTATTTAAGAAAAATCGAATTTTTGAAAACCCGCGAGTTTTTTTTTTTTGGGGGGGGGGAAGCACTAATTTTGGAAATATGCGTATATTGAGTAAAATACCATCAACAAAATATGAATCTGAAAATCCTATTTGGGCTAGATTTGAAATTTGGTGAAATCCAAATTTTGGCAAAATCCGAATCTTGGAAAAATCCCATTTTTTTTAGGAAAAGCAATTTTTTTAGGAAAATCCAAATTTAGGGGAAATAAAATTTTCAAAAATGCGAATCTATGAAAATAAAACCGATTTGTTGAAAAAAATCTCAATTTTTAGAAATTGGAAAAAGCCAAATAAAGAAAACTAATTCTGGAAAAATCTGAATTTGGGCCTTCACATTTTTTTGAAAGATCTTTGAAAAATTAATCGTGGGAGGAGATGATCCGAATCATGGGAAACATCTGATCTAGAAAAAAAAATTTAAACCCCTGAGAATTTTGAAAAAAGTCCTCCTAAATTAGAGAATTTCCGAATTTTGCATAAAATACCATCGAAATAATAAAAATCTTGAAAACCCATTTTGGAAAAAAACGAATTAAAAAACCGAAATGAAAGAAAAATCCGCATTTCTGGGAAAATATAATTTTACAAAAATACTTATCTTATACCCCTCCCCCCCCCGAATTTGACGAGACTATTTGAATTTGGAGGGAAAATCCAAATATTTGGAAAGATACGAATTTTTCAAATTGTGATTAAAAACATACATGAAGGGACGAAATCCAAACTACAAAACCCAAAGGCTAATAATAATGTCTGTAAAATGTAGCATAATGATAGGCTAAAAGGATTCAGAAAAAGAACTAGCTTCAGCATCGAAGGGTAATCAAGAAAAGGAAATAGCTTCAGCATCGAAGGGTAATCAAGAAAAGGAAATAGCTTCAGCATCGAAGGGTAATCAAGAAAAGGAAATAGTTTTGTCATCGAAGGGTAATCAAGAAAAGGAAATAGTTTCAGCATCGAAGGGCAATCAAGAAAAGGAAATAGCTTCAGCATCGAAGGGTAATCAAGAAAAGGAAATAGCTTCGGCATCGAGGGATTATTTTTTTCGAGCCCATCTAGCGACTGCCTACTCGGGCAAAAGTCGCCTTAATCACGGTACAGCCTAATAGTAGGCTAAATAAAAAAAGTAAATAACAAAGATAAACACAGGAACAGAGACTAAAAAACAAGCAAAAAAACAACAACAAATAAAACAAAAAACAAGATAAGCAAAAAAAAGCAACGTTCCGGCGTCGGGGGGAGGGTCAGTCCTCGGAGACTCTCTGAGTTCTCATTAGCCCGCTCATTCCCCGCAATTCTCACAGGTCCAGGAATCAAACAAAAGATAATCTCGACATCCACCCGGCTCGCGGCAACCATGGCCTCACGGATACAGTGAAGGAGGTTGTGCGGAGATTCCAATGATCCGAGAGCACTCAATGCGCATGATCCGAGAGGCGCATTGTGAGTCGCTAAAGATTCGTTCTTCAATTCGGGCACGACGCGTTTTTCCAATACTGAGCAGTGTATTGCAACTACGAGTAGCTGGGTAATCAAGACAGGCGCTGCCCCTGGTAGAGCCCCGATGACTTCAAACAGAGGGGATGCGGCGTGGAAGCCGACCACCTCCTGGAACTTGAGCCATTCATATACACTTGCACGGAGAAAGCAAGAGACAGGCAAGGTGTGCTAAAAAAGATCGAACGCAATACTTCCAGCGCATTGGAAGCTTTTGAAGCAGAGGCGTGGGTGGTGACAAATAGACAAAGGTAGTACCCTCCAGGGTGGCCCCACCAAAGTCGGAGGCAATACCAACCCGAGAGCTACACCGACCTCTAGAAGGAGTTTCCTAGCCCAAAACCCAAAGGGCTTAGGGTATGACCGGGGTCTCTCGGCGGAATAGGCACGGTCGAGATCAGACTCGGATGCAGCGACAGCCGTTGGTATCTTAGGGCGGCACCAGGCTCGCGCGTGTAAGCGCATAATGTATTGTGTCCGGCTGAGTGCGAGTGACATCTCCCAAGCATCGACAAGTAGGCTCTCAATGGTGGAGGCGCGAACGCCACCGGTCGCAATAGACGCTTGGCTGCGGATGCGTAAAACTCACATCCGTAGCCAAGCTTCGAAAGAACAAAGGATCAGTATAAAGGTAAGGCAGTTTGCCTCTCAGCACTTGAAAAGTTAAACATCATGGAACGAAGAATGAAAATGGAGCGGGCACGAGTCACCCTAAGGCTGCGAACATTAGCACCCTAGGTGAGGCGTAGGTCGAAAACTAAACCAACAAAAGGTAGAATACACCATTTCCAGGCAAACCGCGCTAATGAACAAGTCCGGGTCAGAATGAAGCCATGGATGCTAATAGAGGTGCACCCCCTTATTCTTGGCCAAAGAAAACAGAAACCTATGCGCTTCGGTATATTGAGAGATGCGGAGTCGATCCTCCAGAGTTGGTGTCTGGGCCGCACCAAAAGATAACGAAGTGTCGTTTAAGGAGAGTGCAACGAGATCATGTTCCGGAAGCAGCGGAGTGATACCATTGATGTTCAGGGCAAAGATTGTGACACTGATGACACTTCCCTGCAGCTCACCTTCTTCTTACTCCATTGGGCATGAAAGGGTTCATTCACCCCCACCCTTAAGCGGAATCGACCATCTCGCATAAATTCAGAAATAAAGATTTGGAAACGTACTATCACCCCCATTGTGTGAAGAGTCTCCATGATACCTCATCACTATGCGATATCATATGCTGTCTACATAGGAAGGCCTCGCAGATTACATTTCTCAACCGGAGCACAGAATCCGAAGTTGAGTGAAACTTGGGTAAACCGCACAGTGCAGAAGACAGGTGTCCTTCGCTTCAAGGAAAAATATACTCTAATATTTCCCAATTTCCCCAACAACTGACACACACAGGAAGTTAGAGAGATTCAACGGATACCGGTCTGGTTAGAGTGATCTCTTATAGAATAGCGAAAAGCGAGCACAGTAGGTGTCGAAGTATGGCATATGGGACATCGCCCGGACTAGGGGCGGTGCCCGCGCATGCAACGAGAGAGGAACGCAACTCACTCAATGTAACCCTGTCGATGAAGGGTTCTCCGCCTCTGGAGCTAAAGTTCAGTATGCGGTGTTCAGCAATATCAGAACGTGAATTGAATGCTGCCAGAGCAGCATCCCGGCTAGAGAAAGCGGATAAAGCAGTCGAGAAAGATTCCGCCACGGACGCGGGGTTCGAGATTGCGGTCCCATTCTCCTGGAGAACGGGTGTAGGGACCTGCAAGAACATCCCCAGAATCCTTTTGACTTGCTTCCACATTTCTGCAAGAGGGGTCTTTCCATTTAGTAAAGACACGTATGCCGGCCAAGAATATCGGCTGGCGGGCTTCGAAACATAGCGGAACCTAGCCCTAGTTCTACGAAATTCACCGACAGTAAAATCGTTTGGTCGCAGGTTACAGTGCATTTAGGCCAACACTTGTTTGAGGGCCATCTCACACTCGGCTGACCACCATGGAAGCAGTCGGCGTACAAAACGGCCAGACGTTCTAAGAATAGTAGTTAGGCTCCAGGCGATAACTCATCAACCTACCTAAACTACTAAACTTGGCCAGAGAAATTGGTCATTTCCTGAAATGCTGACGACCCCAATCGCGCCAAGTACCACCCGGGGGGGGGGGGGGGGTCTATCTCATGCGACATCGGTCCAGTAAATGATATTTGAATGGGAAAGTAATTACTGACATGGAGGTAATCGACTACCTCCCACCCCAAAACAGGCTGTGCATCCGGACAGCAGAGGCATAGATCAAGACAGGAAAATGAAGAGGTTCTCGAGCAGTGATGCGGAAAGTCAACCACATTTAGGACACCTATCTCCAGCTGGTCAGTCAGGTCGGAAAAGATCTGACTTTAGAGATTAATTGATTAATCTCTCCAGAGTGACTGCTCCTTTAATGCTGTTCTCCATTCAGAGCGGCAGCTTCAGGAACCCCAGAGTATGGCTTCAAAATAACCTTCATAGTCGTTGCCTTCTAGGAGTCTAACGACTCGGTTGACGCCCGTGGCGGTTTCGCCTAATTGGAAACGGTCATATTTGCGAACAGGGATGAGCCTTGCTTTTCCCCGAGGCTGGGTTTAAACCCTATATGTCGCCAGCTCTAAGACGGGAACGCCAAGGGTGCTAGAACCCGCAGAAGGATTTACAATGGGCGCGGAAACGATCAATACTCGTATGGATGGCCATAGGCCAGGGGTAGAGGGTGTCATTTTTTAAACAATCATAAGACACCACAGGTAACTCCGGGTGTGCCAGGACCAAGTCATTAGCCTCGCTAAATGAGAGACGATCATAAGCCTGAACGGCTAACATTTCCTTCTCAAGAAGATACGCTAAACGTTGGTTCGAAGAAGCAGGGTGCGGCTCTCCGCAATTGACACAATTGTCATAAACGATAGGGATTTCTGACTTTGTAAGTCTACACGAGCGATTTGTTATGACGGATTCGCTAGAAGCTACCGTCCGAGACACGGGTCAACTTCGGCTCTCTACTAATCAAACTAGCTAGTTATCTCCTCTGATGGATCATGTTGCCCTTGGCAAATATGCAGCCATCGGTGAGGGAATAAACAGAAAGCGTTTGAAGCCAGCAGGCCCGAAAACGCCAAGTGGTCTCTCAATGAAGGGCCCAGAAGTATTTCAGACTCCGCCCAGCGCACCTGCTACTTTGGCCTTGGTCTGGTCTCCCCAACTGAAGGCACCTCACTGTCCGACGTGCCAATTAGGTCCTGGTCAATTGCCAAAACGGTAGTGGACGGGTCCGCCCCGGAGCCCCTGCGGAGTGATAGGAACCTTTAGTTCTCTTATTCTTCTTCCAACTTCTTTTCTTTTGAGGAGAGTTGGGCGGAAAATAATCCCGTTCCTCTCCACCACCAAAAGGAGCCCCTATTCCGGATGGACCGACCTCAGCAAGATCCTTGTCCAAGATGGAGAACGTCCCAGCTTCTTCAGCTGAGAGAGGAGGTCCCTGCTCTCCTTATGCGTCCTCAGTATCATGAGTCGTCTGAGGAAAAGCTTACACAGGAGCGGACTCAGGTTCGAAGTTTGGCACCGATCCCGGTTTCGACAACATGGAAGATCCTGCCATCTGGCGTTGGGTCACCTCCGGCAAAATTTCCTCTCAGGGGGACCTCCATTGGTTTTCTCCCATACCTCACGGATCCCATTCGAGCACCTTTTATTGTTTTCTCTCTGTTCGGGAACAGGCATCCATCGGGGAAGATAGGGGCAGGCACGCCGACCCCCTACAAACTGTAGTTACAGAACTGTAGGGGTCACGGGCCGGCGGGACTTGTTATACCTTGCCACTCTAAGGGGGTTGGACCTATCTAGCCGCTCACACTGGAAGAGGTCAATTTTGGGCCGGCTCCTGCTCTCTTGGCAGTTTCCCGTAAATCGTAAAGGAGGGACTGCCTCTAGTAGCGAGATAGAGTCGCTCGATGGCGACTGCAGAGAAGCAGGTGAGGGGAAATCCACCGCACCTGTTGGCCTAGGAGAGGAGTAAGCCTCCTCTTCCATAGAAACTGGTTGGAGGGGTCCTTGAGAGAGCACAGGAGAAGCCAACCTCCTTTTTAGAGGTTAAGCTGCCCGAGAGCGTCTCTAAAGATCGCAAAGGGGAAAACCCTTTGCCGTTTGGGGCATGGCGATGGTGAGAGTGGAGCCCCTCCATCCGTCAAAGGGGTCACTCGATTTTCCTTCTTCGACCCGGCACCGAGGTCGGACGAAGCCGCGCTTGGAGGCGGATCCACATGCGCTTTCTTCCTATTGATCAGAGTAAAAAAAAGAAAAATAGGCTCATACAAAGTAGATACTATGACCTCTCTATGAGTTGAGAGGTTAAGAGAAAAGTCTCCGTATGATCAGAAATTCCACAATGCGATCATTTACACATAATCAGTCCCGGTCAAGCGTTGATGGGCTTTGTCACCCCGGCACGCCATTTAGGCAAAATTGTCCTGGAACTTTAACCATGGTGCCGCCTTATATGTGTACTGGAGGAAGCTGAGCAGAGTCTACGGCCCAACACACCCCAGACCTAATACTTGCCCCAGCCAGCGGGCTTTCGGCCCTCGCAGGAGGTAGGGACCTCACACGGTTTACACTGCCCCACTCGACTAAGGCTCAAAAGAGGATGAAAGTCAACCAGAACTTCTGTGGATAAAAGAAAAGTGTGGAATGGGGTAGGAGGGGACGTACTAAGAGAAGTAGAGATAGGCGGGTCCACTAATAAGTAGGGTGGGTGATCACCTATTAGTATCATACCCTGGTGCTAGATGTTCCCAGGATGACATGCAGTCCACTACGTCACCATGGTTACTAGAAAAAGTTGCGGGGATAGCCTTAATGATAATGAATAATAATAATAATAAATAAAATTTTTAAATAATGCTAAAATTATAATAATAAAATAATAATAATCACACTAATAATAATAATCATAATAAATAATTAAAATACATGATAATAAATCATAATAACTATTAATAATAAATTTAAAAATCATACTAAATTACAATAATAAATCATAATAAATACTACTAATAAATAATAATAAGAATAAAAATAATACTAAATAATATTAAGAATAAAAAAAACCATACTAAATAATATTAATAATAAAAATAATACTAAATAATGATAAAAATGATAAAATAATAATAATGTTGATAACAGTAACTAATAATAATAATGATAAAAGTAAAAAGTAGAGCTGAGTGGGAGCGAGGGGAAAGCGCACCAATACCTTTCCCAGGCCCCATCGGGGAGTTCTTCAAGTCAACCTAGTGACGCAATCCGGCAGGGGGGACGTCCAGCTCCTTCCAGGTACCCTGTGTAACAGGCTACCCAGGGTACCCCTTTCCCTGCTTGAACGAAGACCTGAATAATGTTGCTCGTGGTTTGTACCTATCTGAGCGGGGGTTAGATTACCTGGTATCCTGGCTCAATCTGTGGAACCTGGTCAAGGGAAATGTAAGGCTGTGCAGTTTCAGGACACGGAACAAGTAGCCTCCACGTGGAAAACGGGTCGTGCTACCACGCACAACCTTGCTCAGATTAGCGTCACCTCGAAAAAAATGTCAAGGCTCAGCGTCAACCCTTGATTCATGTTGGGCGTTGTGAGGCGAGAGATAGAACACCAGATCGGGTCGCCATTGGGGTGTACGTTAATACTGAGATATGTATCAGAATACACGACTAAAAACATCAAAAACAGATCAAAACATCACCAACAACATCAGTAACAAAAACGAACAATATCATGATCAACATAACTAAAAGGAATCAACATCAGTAATATCATTAACGTAAAAAACAACAACAACACAACATCATCAACAAAATAATAACATCAGCAACGTCAAAAACATCAACCACAGCAACGTCTTCCTATTTTCAACAACTGCAATTGTTGCGGAAATGAAGCAGGTCTAAGAGAATTGAGCACCCTCCCCTTCTACACATTTCTACTTCTGCTAACTTTAGCACTTTTACAAGCTTCATATAATACTTGCGGTAAAAATACCCTAGTTGTTAGAAAATACCCACATCTAACCATACCTATGTTTGTTGAAGTATTCCTATATTGTGTTCGGGTATGTGTCATTACAAGTGACTAAACGGGATAGGGTTTCGAGGACTCCCACCCCCAGAAACACCTTGCGTGACCTTATCAGCGCTCTAATCGTCGATGCACACCTACCACTTTCTTGATTCAGAGTGAAGATGACGATTGTTCAAAACAAACCAACCATCAAATCAATGGTTACATCCAAGTGAAGAAACCCTGCCATGTTTTCTCGCAGTTAGTTCCATCCCATCTTCGCGTTCGTTTCCGCCTCGACGCCTTTTTATTTTGACTGCTCTTTGTGATTTATCGAAGCATAAACAGGGCTTCGTCGCTCCCATCTATTTCACACCATTGCTCTTTCCTATCGAAATAGAGACAAGGTCGTTTTCATATCAGAGAGAATAAATGGTTGGGCGCCAACGCTCAACATCCGTCTTTTATTGGAGCCAACTTTGATACGGAAACTTTACGGAGACGAATTGTTTTGTCTCGTTTCAGTTCGAGTGTGAAGCGAAACTGGCAATGTTTTGGCCGTCGATAGAAAATAGAAAATCAAAATATTTAGTCAATGTTTGTAGTGAGAGAGTAGTAGCATGGATTAGTATTATCAGCAGTGTTATGATTTATGATATTATTATTCAGTAGTAGTAATAGTCTCAATGGTATGACTATTAGTATCTATTATTATTATCATTATTAATATTTAATAATAGCAGTAGTATCAGTAATAGCACTATTACTAACCATAGATTCAGAAACCGCCAAAAATCCTCATTGCAGTGGGGAGTAGTAGTATGGATTAGTATTATCATCAGTGTTATCATTTATGATATTATTCAGTAGTAGTAAGTCTCAATAGTAGAATTATTCAATAGTTTAATAGTCATAACATTAGTAAAATTAGTATGGATTATCATTATTAATATTTAATAATAGCAGTAGCATCAGTAATAGCACTATTACTAACCAAAGATTCAGAAACCAAAAAAAATCCTGATTGTAGTGAGGGAGTATCAGTATGGATTACTATTATCATCAGTGTTATATTTATGATATTATTATTTAGTAGTAGTAATATTCTCAATAGTAGTAATATTAGTATCGATTATTAATATTTAGTAGTAACAATATTCAGAAACCAGTGTTGTGGTGGTTGGGGTGACACTGTGTGGTAGGAAAATAACCTGACCATCCACTACAGTCAATATGTTTAAGAAGAGAAAATATTCATTTAAGATCTGACTTTACAGAAATAAAAAAAATTCTAATAAAAAATCTTAATCCATTTCCTCTCTTTTACTACGCCGTCACTCCTCACTTTAACACTTCACCCTTCTTCTTTTTTAACTAACCTCGATTGGATCTTAGAATTATTTACCATAAAGTAATTTAGGGGAGAGCCACCCATAACCTAATTAAAATTACTAATTTTTCATGACAGGGTGTCCCTATGTAGCAGTGTGTTGGTGCACTTTACCATCTGTATGTAATTAATAGTATTCGATCTCCCGATACTTATTACCACTCGACAATTGCTTGTCAGGTGTAGCAGTGCAGTGGAATCCACTATGTGCAAATACTTGAAGGATGGGGGAATTTCTGGCCTCAGAACTATAGGAGCGATATGCCTTTCATGTTGGTTTGACAGGTTTGGGAGATTTGCGTTCCCTCCTGGCGCAACGCTTGCAAGATGATCTGCCTTAATCACGTAGGTTGGGAATGTTCTGGATAGATGTGTATTTTGCCAGTTCACAAGTACCTTAAGGCATCTTCTCTTTAGACTATTCGGGGTATATACTTCCGCACATTTCTCTTCTCTTTAACTTCACTTTCTGTATTAATCTCCCGTCATCGTCTTTCTGGCGGTCCGTCAGGGAGGTACCTTGTGTAGTCAGTTACACGTGGTACCTGGAGGAGCAGCGCTCCCTCCCAACCCAACTGCAGGTAGAGAAGGCCACGCTCAATAAGTTGACTTGAACCCATAGGTGGGCATTATCGCGATAACGATATCGGGTTATCGGTTATCCGATATTTTTTCCGCGTTATCGATTCATCGGTATCGCCGATAATTTTGGTTCCAAACTAGCGATAATCGATAATTTCAGTTTTTTGTTCCAGTTTAGCACAGAGGTGAGGCGCGCGTGCCTTGGAGGCAGAAATAGGTATGTCCGAGCTGAGAACTAACTGTCGGATGAGAGGTTACGAGGTGTTGCTCCTGCGCCCTACCGGTTTTATGCGTTCTTTGATGATTTTTTTCCCTCTGTTCCCGTGCTTCTTCCGTTCTATATATAGTCAATAATAAATATTGTATTATAATTTTGGATGTATCGATTTATCGGTTATCATCTTATCGGGCGATAATTTATCGCCACTTATCGATTATCGGTGATCGCCGATAAGGTTATCGTTATCGATTTATCGGTTATCGTGATACATTTTTTTGTTATCGCGCCCACCTAAGCTTGAACCCTTTGACGGGGCTTTGGGAAAGTGGGGCTTTGGGAAAGTGGGGCGGTTCTCAATGGCTCCTCTCAAGACCTCCATTTTCTACAACCATCCACTAAACCGTACTCTATCCGCAGGTAGGTGCATAGTGTAGCTGGGACTGCCACCCCTGCTATAACTGAAAACTGGAGGACGTGCATCGCCTCGCGGTCCGAGTGCCTGTAAGAAGGCTAGCCTGTGTAGAGTTTTACAACCTGTATTAAAGAGGATCTGCACATCCTAAGGGCCCGAGAGTGGATAGGGAAGGTCCCCCTCAGTGGAATGAATTGGACTCTTCGACAAAGAATGGGGAAGCGGTACGCTTCCTTCTCGTCCCTCTAAGCACCTAGTTTTCTCTTTGAGTTTCCTCTCTAGGCATAAGGACTTTACCAGATACCAGAGGCCGTGTTAGAAGAGAGGCTTTGGAACCTTTATAAAAAAACGTCCGCAAGTCGGAAGAGACTAGGACTTGAGAGGTTCTGGGCGTTGGGGCGCGATTAATGGGAAGATCGGTTTTGCTCTAATGACCCATTCACTGTCTGTAATAGGTCGACAACCTCCATAAGACTGTTCTCTGGAGCAAAACGCTATACTGGTTATGATGGCTGGGTTTAACTGTCTGGTTGGCTACTAGGCCAACTAAAAGTCTCTGGTCCCTTCTCTCAGTCTGCCACAACAGATCAGCTGGGTATTCCGAGGGGCAAACAAAGATTCGGTGGGAGACACCCACGTGCCAAAGTCAGTCCCTGCATAAGATAGTCCTGAGTCGGTGAGGGTCCCTGACCACTTAAGAAGAGAGAAGGGACGTGCCATCCACCCCAGTTAGTGCCCCCTTGCCCGACATGGACTTCAGTATTTGGGAGGACATGGCTGAGGCTGCCTCGTCTGGTATAGGGTCCATTTCGGAGGTTGAGATAAGGGGGCTCATTCTTTGCTCTCCTCTCCAATAAAAATTAAAATGAAAAGTAAGAAAAATAAAATGACAAAGCCTTTCCGGGCAGAGGATATGTAGATAGACGGACTTCCTACCGCCTCGGTAGGTGAGCATACCATGAGTGGCTTTGTCAACAGGGCCCCAGCAGCTTCGCGGAGCTAATGAGTCCAAGAGGAATGGGCGACCAGACTAGCATTTCGTTCTTCTCACACATACTATATGGAACGAATCATGTCAGCCAACCGGGCTGCCTGGCAAAGAAGATGGGAGACGGCCGACGGGAACCTAGAGTTTATGTAATCGCGTCATAATTACTTGGACCTACCCACCAATGCTTCGGTGGTTTCGGGTCGCTTTCTGTCTTATGCCACTGCCCCATCTAACCTCACAAGGGCTACCTCAAACTTGCCTTTAGGTAATTGCCTAATGGTGTTGCTGCAGCAACAAGGTTTAATAAAATTCTACTACTAGTTGCGTGTTTTTTTTATTTTATTGTTTTTTTCCTATTTCTTGTCATTCATAAGTATCGGCATACATGTATATACCCTCTATCACTATAGAATAAAAAGATTAAGTATTGCCTTATGAATGCTCTCGTTGGTAACTTCTTCGATGCGATCATACCCTAATGAATAAAATTGGTTTCTTACCAAAACTAAAAAAAAAAGTTTGTTTTTTACGGTCCACGCAAACACTCACACCAGGGATTTTCACGTTATGTTTACATCTCTACCACTGAACATCACACGTCTTCCTCATTTCCGCTCTCTATTGTGGAAAATTTATTTGACTCAAATTCTTTCATTCAAAAATAGGATGACAAATATTCTGAATCCAATTCTTTCACTCTTTCTACCTGCGTACGCTCGCAACTTCCCTTTACTCCTTTTTCTTTTTAGCATTTTAGATTTTTGCAAAGGGCCTTTTTTAAAAAAAAAATCCCTTATTTTCTAGCTCAATTACATGTTTTTTCTTCTTCATCCACAACCTTGTGTCATGAAGATTCAGAGCTTGCCAAGAGAACATTCTGACAATGAGACCTGAATTTGGTATGATTCGGGGCTATGTTCAATGGAGACGCCTGGCCCAAGTAACGCCTTTGGGGGCTACTCGAGTTACGCAACACACGCAGTTTTATCCCCTCCGCGTCTCATTTAACTTCACTACATTTTATGGTTTTGAATGTCTATTGGAAATTCCCCTTTTTTATTTCATCAACATTTTCTTTCATTATATACAACTTTTTTACTCGATTCCAAAAATGAGTCTACAGAGGAGAATTTCTGCTTATAATAAATAAATAATAATAACAATAATAATAGCAATATTAATACTACTACTAATAATCATTATCATAATAATCTTAAAAATAATAATAATATTAATAATCATTATATATATTTATTTATATATATATATATATATATATATATATATATATATATATATATATATATATATATATATATATATATAAATTTAACATCGAAAATTCTTGTGTGCAAAAAAAACTTGCTTTTAGTCGCGTGTGACTATACATCTCACTATGATGGTCGGTTGGTCTCCGTTTTGCTTTTTTCTGTTTTGTTTTTTGTAACAAAATTTCAAACTCCTTAAGTTGTTTTACATTCTTTTTCGAGTCATCACCTACACAATCTACGCTACCACCACCACTTCCACCATTACCACCACCTACAACACCACCACTTACACAATCTACACCACCACCAACAATACCACCACCTACACCACTACCACTTTTCCCACCGCCGCCTACATCAATACCACCTACACCACTGCCACTTTTCCCACCGCCGCCTACATCAACACCACCTACACCACTACTACATATACCGCCACCAGCTACACCTACACCACCTAGGCCAGGTACACCACCAACACTTACACTACCACCACCTATACCACAACACTCCTACCAATTAAACTACGACCACCTACACTAATACAACCTACAGCACCACCACATACACCACTATTTTTTTTTTTTAAGAGCTCATCTGCCGACTGCCTACTTGGGCATTAGTCGCCGTATTAGAACTGGCCTAGTTCTAGGCTACTTTAAAATAAGATTGAAAAGAAAAAAAAAACAGAAGGGAAAAAGGAAGCAAGCTGGTGCGTCGGGGAGAGGACCCCCGGCGCAGCGGCGTGCAACCTAAAGGAAAAAAAAACAAATGAAAAAAAACAAATGCAAAAAAAAACAAAAAAAAACAAAAAAACAAACACTGCTTAAATAATAGGGAGAAGGCCGGCTTCCCCCAAGAAGTCAACAAGTCCACCAGTCAATGTGCACGCACTCGTCTCGAGTACAAGGGACAGGCGGTAGTGACCCCACCCATTCCGCAACGGACAGGTAACGTGCGCAAAGATCAACCAGACTGCAGGACGACGCAGTCGTCGCAATACGGCGCAGGCGAGCGCTCAATCAAATAGCGATGAATCACACAAGTGTGTCCGATTCGGTGACGACAGAAAGCGACCTGAAGCCGTCAAACATTGGAGGATAGGTCCATGGGAACAGTCACGGCGCAATGGCACGCAACATTAAGTTCCCTTCGACCGTCTCCCATCTTCTTTGTCAAGCAGTCCGAAGAGCTGCCCGTATTCCTGCCATGTGGTCAGTGTGAGGAAGAGCGAAAGGCTGGTCCGGTCGCAGAGTCCTCGCGGACTCTTTCGCGCCCTCATCGGCGCGCTCATTCCCCGCAATTTCTACATGTCCAGGAACCCAGCAGAAGATAATCTCGACATCTGCCCGGCTCGCCAAAACCGTGGCGTCACGGATATCGCGAACCAGGGGAGGCGGAGATTCCAATGCTCCGAGAGCACTCGTGGCGCTTTGTGAGTCACTATAGATTACCGTCCGGTCTCCGAACCGGGCACGTCGCGTAATCTCCCGTACCGAGTGGTGTATTGCCACCAGCTCGGCCGTGAAGACAGACACAGCGCCTTGCATAGCCCCGCTGACTACAAACAGAGGGGATACAGCGTGGAAGCCGACCCCCTCTTGGGAGTTAGAGCCATCCGTAAACACTAGCACGGTTACATCCTGACACGATGTGTGCTCTAAGAAGGTCGAACGCAATACTCCCGGCGCCGTACAAGCTTTGGGAGCAGAGGTGTGGCGACAAATAGCCAAATGTGGTACCCTTCAGGGTGGCATCCTAAGCAGAACCAGGGGCCCACTGGCCTAAGAGCTATATCTACTTCCCGAGGGAGTTTCTGGCCCTAAACCCAAAGGGCTTAGGGTAAGATTGGCGTCTCTCGGCGGCATAGGCGTATCGAGATCAGCTGCGGATGTAGTGAGAGCTGTTGGCGACTGAGGGAGGCGCCGAGCTCGCGCGTACAGGCGAGTGATACACGGCACGCGGCGCAGAGCGAGTGGAATCTCCCCAACATCGACCAGAAGGCTCTCAATAGGGGAAGTGCGGAAGGCACCAGTCGCAAGGCGAAAGCCGGTGTGGTGGATCGAATCCACCTTAGGCAATAAACGCTCGGCTGCGGATACATGAAACTCGCATCGGTAGTCGAGCTTCGAACGAACAAAGGAACGATAAAAAAGTAAGGCAGGCGCCCTATCAGTACCCCAAGCGCTGAACATCCCGGAACGGAGAATGTCCATGGCGCGGGTACAAGAGACCCTAAAGCTGCAAATGTGAGCCTCCCAGGTGAGGCGTCGGTCGAATACAAGACCAAGGAAACGGCTCGATTCCATCACATCCAGGCGCACCCCATTAAGAAACAAATCTGTGTCGGGGTGAAGCCGTGGATGGCGGCAGAAGTGCACCACCTTAGTCTTGGCCAAAGAAAACCGAAACCTGTGCGCTTCGTCATAGCGAGAGACGCGGCTCAATGCCTGTTGGAGTCGACGCTCCAGAGTTGGCATCTGTGCCGCGCCGAAAGAGATCGAAAGGTCATCCACGTAGAGCGTAGCGAGAACATCTTTCGGCAGCACCGAGGTGATGCCATTGATGCTCAGGGCAAAGAGTGCGACACTAGGGACACTCCCCTTCGGGACACCCTCTTCCTGCTCTTTTGGGCCGGAGAGGGCTCCCCCCACCCGTACGCAGAATCGATGATCTCACAAAAATTTAAATATAAACATTGGGAGGCGTCCCCTCGCCCCCATCGTGTGGAGAGTCTCCATGATACCGTTCGCCAAGAGGTATCATGGGCCTTCTTCAGATCGAAAAACACCGAGGCGTAGTGCTGTCTACGAAGAAAAGCCAAGCAGAAGGCATTTCCAGTCGGAGCAGAGCATCCGACGTAGAGTGGAACTTGCGGAAGCAACACTGTGCAGAAGACAGATGGCCTCCGCTGTGCAAGAAAAAGGCTAATCTAACATTTACCAATTTCTACATCAACTTGCACACGCAAAAGGTTAGAGAGATTTGGCGGAAACCGGTCGGAGTAGAGTGATCTCTCCCCGGTTCTCGAAAGGCGAGCACAGTAGCGATTCACCAGGAGTCTGGGAGAATACCCTCCACCCAAATCCTGTTGAACAAATCTAACCGAAAAGCCATGCCTCGCTCACCCAGGTGTCGAAGCATGGCGTACGGGACATCGTCCTGAGCATGGACGGTGTCCGCGCACGAAGCGAGAGCGGAACGCAACTCACTCACAGTAAACTTGTCGTTAAAGGGTTCTCCGCCTCTGGAGGTAAAGTCCAGCCGGCGGCCTTCCGCGACATCACGAAGTGCATTGAATGCTTGCGAAGCAGCATCTCGGCTAAAGAATGCGGAAAAAGTGGTCGCTAAGGATTCCTCCACGGACGCGGGGTCCGAGATTGCGGTCCCATTCTCCTGGAGAACGGGAGGGGAGTCCTGCGAGAACTTGCTCCAAATCCTTTTGACTCGCTTCCACACCTCTGCTGAAGGGGTCTTCCCGTTAAGTGAAGACACGTATGCCCGCCAAGAAGAGCGGCGGGCGTGCTTCGAATCATACCGGAACCTAGCCCTAGCCCGACGGAATTCAGCGACAGTGAAATCGTTCGGGCGGCGCTTATAGTGCATGTAGGGATAGCGCTTATGTTTGAGGGCCGTTTCACACTCGGCCAACCAACATGGGAGTGGCTAGCGTGCAAAACGGCCAGATGTCCTAGGAATAGTAGTCAGGCTCACTGCGATTAGGTTGCCGGAGAAGAACTCAACGGCCTCATCTACCGACCTAAGCTCCTCGATTAAGATAGAGAATTCAGTCATTTCCTGAAATGCAGGCAACCGCGCCCGCGCCAAGTACCACCGAGGTGGGCTCTCAGGCGGCAGTTGCCCTGAAAATGATATTTGAATGGGAAAGTGATCACTACCATTGAGTTCATTGACCACCCCCCAATCAAAATCAGGCTGTGAATCCGAAGAGCACAAAGATAGATCAAGGTAAGAAAATGAAGCGGTTCTCGGACAGTGATGCGTAAAATCATCCACGTTTAGGACACCCATCTCAAGCTCTTCGATCAGATCGGCAGGGACTTTCCCCTGGGATTTATTGAGTAATCTCCCCAGAGAGAATGCATGCCGTTCAGATCTCCAAGCAAGAGAAAGGGCCTCGGCAACCGTGCCACGACGCGGCGGAAGTTCCCCGCGTCAAAGTCAGCTGACGGTGGAATGTACGCAGAAATGATAGTATACCTCCTATCCAGGTGCAGCTGCACAGCCACTGCCTGAAAGGAGGTATCTAAAGAGAAAGGAAGAACGGAGACATCATGCCGGGTGTAAACCGCGCATCCCCCAGCCCGGCCATTCTGCGGTAGTGGGGTCGCGAGACCCTTATTCCCTGGGACGGTGTGCAGGGGACACGCGTCTAGCATAGTCTCCTGCAAAAAGATAGATAACGGGGAACGAGACGAGACGAGCCTCTGCAGCTCCTCCCAGTTGGCCCGGAGTCCACGGCAATTCTATTGAAGGAATATGCCCTCTAGGCCTAGCTCAGAGGAGACGCGGGGGCCCTCCTCGAACAGAAAACCTTTACGGGAATGGCCGTACGCTTCCCGGGGGAAGAATCCCGGGCGCTGTTGGCCGGACAAAGCACTGAAGGCGCGGTCGCCTTCGAGGACTTATTGGGGGAGGTTGGGCTCGCCATGCCAGTCTTTTCCTCCCTCCGACTCGAAACCTTATGCGGGCGTTCCGGCTTCAGAGGCGAGGGGCCCTCTTTTCGAGGAACGACCGTCTCCGAGCCACTCGCTTCACCACTAGGCGTAGGCGAAGGAGCCCAAGCTCCTTTGTTGCTGTCCTTCTTTCGGGGGACAGCATAAGGAACCCCGGAAGATGGCCTAGCGACCATCTTCAGGGGTGTTGCCTCCTGTGAGTCTAACGACTCGTTGGAGGCGTGCGGCCGTTTCGCCTTACGGAAAACGGTCACGCTGGGGGAAGAGGGGGGAGCCCTAGTTTTAGCCGGGGCTTGGTGTAAACGTTTTTTGCTTCCAGCTTTACCAGGGGAGCGCCGGGGTTGAGTAGAGACCTCAGAAGGGCTCCGAATGGGCGCGGCAACAACCGTGCTCGTTGGCCTGGATGGGCCAGGAGCAGAGCGTGTCTTTTTAACTATTGAGGAAAAGACGTCCAAGGCAGAGCTGAGCGCGCTAGGACCAAGTCCTTAGTCTCGCGGAATGAGAGTCGATCCTGGGCCTGAACGGCCAGGATTTCTTTTTCGAGGAGATATGCACCACATTGCTTCGAAGAAGCGGGGTGCGGCTCTCCGCAATTGACACACTTGGCCACACACGATTTGGACTTATCGTGTGCGGGCTTGGAGCAATTTACACAAACTTCGGGTGACCCCGACTTTGCACGTCTACAAGAACGATTCCTATGGCCAAGCGGTAAGAGTAATAACACCGCCGCGGCAGTGGCACTAATGCCTTCACGCGGTAGCGGTACCAACCGGCACGCACCTACTCAGGGAGCCTGTCACAGTCGAACGTGACGAAGAGTGTAAGGTTGGGTTTCGAGGCCCCTCCCTGTTTTCTCATCACACGTTCGATCTTGACTGCCCCATGGTCGACCAGCTCTAGGATGATGCCCTCAATAAGGTAGTCAACGAGTTCCCTCGCATAAACTACTCCTTTCACAAAGTTCCTAGTAGAGTGCGGTGTTACACTCATCCGAATGCCATGAAGTCTCTGAAGAGCACTTATCTTGGCCGCCTCGGCTGGATCCGCCGCATTCGCCAGAAGGCTTCCGTCCGGGAAACGGGTCACCTTCGGCTCTCTACTAATTACACTAGCTAATCCTCTTCTCTAAAGGATCATGTTGCCCTTGGCCAACATGGTGCCATCAGTGGAGAGATTGACGAAGAAGCGTTTGAAGCCAGCGGGCTCTAAAACACCAGGTAACCTCTGAATGAGGCTCCGTTCTGTGTGCTTTTGGTCTTAGTCAGGGGCTCCGCAACCGAGAGGGAAGAGGGGCCGGATGTGCCGATCTTGGCTTGGTCGCTTGCCAGAGGGGCAGCAGACCCATCCGTCCCCCGCAAGCCCCCGCGGTTGGAGAGGAGCCCCGATTCTTCTTTGTCTTTTTGGTCTTAGTCTTTTTCTTTTTTGGAGAGGAGGGCGGGGAATGAACCCGCTTCTCCCCTCCGCCGGCAGAAGCCCCTAGGCCAGATGGACCAGCCTCAGCCAGGTCCCTCTCCGAAATGGAGAAGGTGCTGGTGGTCGCAGGGGCACTGGTCGGAGGAGATCCCTCCCCTCCTTCTACTGCCTCAGAAACCCTAACCGTTTGAGGAGGACCTTGCATAGGGGCGGATTTGGGTTCAGTGTTTGGTGCCGAGCCCGGATTCCCCCCCATGGAAGGCCCTACCGTCTGAAGCTGGGTTTCCTCTAGGACCATGTCTATCACAGGAGGGGCCTCCAGTTGGCCATCCCCTCCCAGGACATCGCAGGTCCCCTTAGCAGTGTCGCCAGTCTTGTGTGGGGAGGCACAGGCCTTGACCCCGGCAAGGTTTAAAATTCTTGGCAGCAGGTATTTTGAGGGAAGCGCCCGAGGGGGTTTGGCTTCCCTCTCCCCCCTAATGATGTTTGCCTACCGAGCCGCTTACACGAGGGGCGGTCGGCAATGGGCTGCCTGCTGGCTTTCTTGGCAGTTCCCTTAGAAAGAAAAGGAGGGACTGCCTCTGGAAATAGGGAGGTGCCTGAAAGCACCTCTAGAGAAGGGGGTGAGGGGGAGTCCCCTACACCAGTAGGCGTAGAAGAGGAGTGAGCCTTCTCTCCGGTTAAAGAAGTATGGAGGGTCCCCTGCGCAAACACAAGGGTGGGGACCTCTATTTTTCCGGTGAAGCTGCGCGAGGGCGGCTCCGTTGATGTTACAGGGGAAGTTGGGGGTTGGGTTTTTTTATATTCATCATTGGGCATGGTGACCCTCCTTTTTACACGGGATGCAATCGCGCATCACCTCTCGCAGTAGCCCGCACTGCAAGAGGTGCTTACAGGCTCGGCAGAGCCAGGCGCCGCCATTTTGGACCACCCCTCCCGCCTGGTGGCCTGGCAGTCCACGGCATGGCGGCTACACCTTAGACACCGCGTAAAATCAAGGATAGACAGTGAATTGAGGATCAAAGGGATATGAGGAAGGCATGGGTAGGGATGAAGCAGGTTGTTAAAAAAAAACATCCCGAACCAGAGCTCAGGGGTTAGGGAACATTGTCCCCTCCCCCCTCAGCCCCGATCCGGGACGGTTGGCTTGAGAAGAAGGTCAGCATCTACCTTGTGAAATTAGAGGCTGACCAGAGAAAGTTCTGGGAGAGGTTGTATGAAAAGCGACGAGGTAGGGGACACACATACACTATCAGCACCTACACCACAACCACATATACCACCACCACCAATTACCTCACCTACACCACTACCACTTACACCATCATCACTTACCCCACCCACACCACCACCACTTACCCCACCTTCACCACCACCACTTAGGCCTACACCACCTGCTCCACAACCTACACCACCACCACCTACATCCCCATCACCACCACCACCCTAGGTTATCCAGGGAATTATTTTGTTTTGGCAATAACATAACTATTCGACCGATTCTAACGAAATTTGAAAGCCTGATGTTGTTTTACATTCTCTTTCAAGTGATATAATTGTCAATGTCCTCCCAAGGTTAGCCAGGGAATTTTCTTGTTTTGGCAACAACATCATAACTAGTCTGCCCATTCTAACACAATTCAAAATCCTTATGTTGTTTTACATTCTCTTTCGAATGATATAATTGCCAAGGTCCTCCCAAGTGTGGGCCAAGGAATTTTCTTGTTTTGGTAATAACATCATAACTAGTCCGCCCATTCTAACAAGATTTGAAACCCATATGTTTTACATTTTCTTTCGAATGACAGAATTGCCAAGGTCACTTCAGACTCTAAGAAGAACCTAAAATATGATCCCGCAATGATGATCCTAAGTAATCAATTTAGGTACTTCGCATTTTGCGCTTTTTCCTCAGAAGTTTCCATGAAGCTGATGGTGTTACTCTCATTCTCTTCGCGAGTCTTTCTTGAATTTCTGGGTGTTTTTTCAATTCAGGAGAATTGCGAGTTAGTTTCGTGGTCACCTTAGATTCATTGAGAGGTGCCTAGAGGTACCTAAAATGTGATCCTTTTAAATTATAAAATTCGGTGTTTCACCATTTTTTTTTCTTTAGGCGAAACTTACTTTTAGACAACTCCTTGAAATTCTAAGTCTTATTTAAAATCAGAACAATATTAAGGTTAGCTTCTGATTTTCCTTGATAAAATCTTACTAAAGGAGCTTCCTTACTTTGTGTTCCTTGCTCAAACGTTCCACTTCTTCGGTTGATTTTAATTTTTTTATTTTTAGAAGCAACTCTAGCAACTTCATGGAAACTTAGGAGTACAAAGGGTTCCCGTAGGCCGGATTAGGCTCAATAAAGATCAGTTAGAAATGCTTCGGTGTTTAGGATAACGTCCTATGTGAATAGACTGAGGGGATGGTGGATACGAGCGAAACCAGCTAAATGCAGTTCTAGAGAAACCCAGAAATTCGCAAGGAAATTAAGGACAACAGTATGATTGAGAGAATCAAATGCTGCCAAGAGATCAGGAATGGAAAACGATCGATCTTGGAGCAGCCAGATGAGCAGGTAGAGGTGATTATGTGGTGTGACCTGTCTTGAAGTCAGACTGGGAGATCTGATCAAAGTTGGAGGCGACAGGTAATCTAGAATCTTGTCTGACACCTACCTTCCTAGAGCGTTAGAAAGGAACGGATGTTGAGAAGATTGGCCAGCATTTGCTAGGCCATTGGGGCTTAAGTTAGGTTTTTTAGGATGAGGAGAAAAATAGTGTGGTTGAAATCAGATGGTACCACACGAAACATTACGGATGTGTTGAAGATCCCAAGGAAATTTTCGTACAAAGCCCTAATTCCTAAGTCAAATAACTACAAAGATTTCTAGCTCGAAATTATACGTATTATGTCAATGTCAGGGGACATTCTTGGGATTAAAACATTGTGCTTCCAAAAACAAATAAAAACATTTTTTTTCATTTACATAGTCTCAGTTTGACATCAATGTAACATATAAACAGAAGGAACAAAATATTCCCGGGACTATTTTCGGTATGAAGTTTACCATTCTATCTTCAGTCCTAAACTAAGAATAAACATAGGAATCCATATATAAATAACCTAAATTTCTCGGGTGGGGAGTGTAAGATAATCAATAGTATCATTTTGAAAAAAAGATATGGGTGCAAATTAAATTATCCATCGGAGAGGTTAAAATTGGGATTTATCTAATTAATGTGGATGTGATCGATGGTGAAGCAGTTGGAGCTTATGCCAACCGAGTGGATACGGCGTTGGTCTCCCAACGTCACGGTACCGGGTTCGATCCCGGCATGAGCGGACACAAACGTCAGCGCACGGTGAGATCTGACTACCGACTGGTGGACACGCTGTGCTCACCCATGTATTGGGATGGGTAGATCTTATACTTCTCACCACATACATAGCCAATTACAACACTTTATTTCCTCTCCTGTCTTTACAGCACAACACACTCTCTGTTCCAAGGAATCCTGCCGATGGGTATCTATATCCACATATCTCTGACGCGGAACATGTCCCTCTGCCCGGGGCGACTAAGGTTCCACTTGAACGTTGTTTGGTGTCAAAACATAAGACTTCCTGACACTTCTCCCCAAAGAGGACCGGCTACTGGTGCCCCCGGGCCAACAAGCAATTGTCATACTGACCTTTATGGAGATTTCATTATCCAGGCGAGGGATCCCCCTGGATCAAAGAAGGATTGGTGTCAACTAACTAACTAACAGGTAAAGTATCTGAGGACTCAATGCGGTTCTGACTCGCCTGAGTTCTGATTCTCTAAGTTATTATGTCGGTCGGTCGAATAGTATCCCTTTTACTTTTCAATGAGACTTTTGACAATGGCATCATAACTATTCGGCCGATTCTAACGAAATTTGAAACCCTTATGTTGTTTGACATTTTCTTTCGAATGATATAATTGCCAAGGTTCTCCTAAAGTTAGCCCGGGAATTATTTTGTTTTGGGAAGAACATCATAACTATTAGGCCGATTCTTACGAATTTTGAAACCCTTATGTTGTTTTACATTCGGATTCAAATGATGTAATTGCCAAGGTTCCCTCAAGGTTAGTCCGGGAATTATTGAAAGAAAACTAGCTATGGGTCGGATTGTCCAACTTGTTGAAAGTCTTGAAGGTCATAAGTCAGAATAATTGAGGACACGCGACTTAGGTTTTTTGACCTTGGTCTAACGATCCTTCAGTCACTTCTCTATAGAATGAAGGGCAATCAGCAGATTTGGTAGGAATTAAACAAGTTTCATTTGAGTTTGGTCGAAGAGAAAGATTTCATGATGGTAAAAGGGAATTTAAAAAGTGGTTCGGTTGGGAGAAAGTACTCTGCTTAATCCTTTAATTAAAAGAGAGACAATTCGTGGTCTCCCATCTTCTTTGCCAAATAGCCCGTATTCCTGCCCTATAATCGGTGCCAGGAAGGTCGAAACGCTGGTCTGGTCGCTCAGCCCTCGCGGGCTCTTTGGCTCCCTCATTCCCCGCAATTCCTACATGTCTAGGAACCCAGTAGAAACTAATCTCTACGTCCGTCTGGCGCGCCAAAAATCGTGGCGTCACGGATATCGCGAACCAGGAGATGCAAAGATTCCAATGCCATCGCGTAATCTCCTGTACCAAGCGGTGTATTGCACCCAGCTCGACCGTGAAGACAGACGCAGCTCCTGGCAGAGCCCCACTGACTTCAAATAGACGAGATACGGCGTGGAAGCCAACCCCACTCCTGGGATTTCGACTCATTAGTGTGCACTGACAGGGGATCCAGTGTGACACGAAGTGTGCTCGATAAAGCTCGAATGTAATACTCTCAGCGCTGTAGAAGCTTTGGGAACAGAGGCTTGGTGACAAAGAGTCAAAGTTGGTACCCTCCTGTGTGGCGTCCTGGACAGAACCAGGGGTGCCACCCTCCCGAGAGCTACACTGCGCTCTCGAAGGATTTATCTACTGAAAAAAGCTAGTAAGAAGAGAAAATGGTGAAGATGGAGAAAGTTAAATTGTGTAGAAGATTAGAGCCGCAGATCTTTCTGCGGGCATTGAGGCCTAGAGGGTACGCAATCCATCAGATGTCAATTGCGGCATCGCTAGCATCCCGACCCATACTAAACCTGACACCCTGTTGCTGGTTTGCGGGGGCCTGCCCTCCAGGTCTCAGGTGTTACAGGAAATTTACTCTTCCCCCCCTTGGGGCTACGGCTTAACCGAGTGGAAACACCGTTCAGATTTTAGCGAACTTGAGCTACATCGGATGTGGCTATTCGCTGGATGGAATTCCGATTCGAGTCAGCATCCTTTTGAAACTTGCGGTTCGTATCACACGTTAATCAGTAGGTCCCCGATGAGAAATAAAGTCATCCTAAATGTGTCCAGATCGGTGGTAATATTCCTACCAAGAGGGTAAATCAGAGGTAATACCCCTAAGCATATAGTAGATCGGTGGTAATAATCTTACCAAAGGAGTAAATCAGGTAATAACCCCTCCCACACCAATAAAGAAGATCAGAGGTAATATTCCAATAAAAATGGTAAATCAGAAGTAATAGCCCTACCAATATAGTAGATTGGTGGCAATATCCCTGGCAAGTTTAAATCATAGGTAATGCCCCTAACAATATATTAGATCGGTGGTAATACCAAACAAATTTATTTTTGTATCCTAACCAAGGGCGTTGAATTGAGCCTAAATAATCCATCGTCTATATCGTTGTTGTTCAGGGTGATCCAAAAGCCTCTCCGTAGAAAGAAAATTTACTTGTTAATCCAATAGCTTCTTATTCATGCGTTCTATATTAATCACATTTTATTTTTTTAATGCAGCTTTTTGTTTTTTTTTAATAGGGACAGAGACGTACTAAAAATAGCAATTAAAAATATAAACAAATTTTCTCCCTTTTTTATTTGACGGAAGAAGGGGGAAGTTGTATGATTTATTCCTATTGTCAACTCCTAACCTTTTAATAACCTTGCAATATTGTATAGGGTGCTCGAAAAGTCTCTCTGCATTAATAAAATTCGTTTTGTAGAGAAGTGAACCGCAGTGAAAGCGAGTAAGTACAAATGAAGAATAGAAATCGCTTTGTGAACGACATTTTTAACACTTAATCTAATTGTATGACATTATTTTAAATTTTCTTACTGCGGAGACTTTGGAATCAGTCTAGATGATAAATATGAGAGGGTCTAACACGGAGCCCTGAGGGATTTCGCTCGTCTTTAACGACCTGCAAGAAGCCTAGCCGCTGATCGCAACCATCCGCCTTCGCCCAGACAACCTCTATTCAACTGCATATCCTTCTACTAATATCTAGCGCTTTCATCGGACTCATGCCTTTCTCCAACTTCACCATTTTCTTCTTAAAGTCCCCTGGTTGGGTACTTTAGCGAACGCCTTCTATAAGTCCAGATAAAGTACATGGACCGCCAAGCAACTCTCGTACTCTCCCATCATGCCGTAGAAAAGCTCCAGCCTAGTATCGTCGCTTCTTATTAAACGAGAACTTCCCAAGTTCACGGCGTCGTGTGCTAGATGTTAGAGGAGTTTGTACTAAAAATTACACCATCCAACACTCACAACGTCTTCAATGTTCGTTATATTGCTTCCTCTCCTCAAATCCCTTGAATTAATTAAGAAATGTTGAAAAGTTCTGCTCTTATTTTTAATCCGCTTCCGTGGCTAATACATTCAAGCAATTTCTCACATTGTCTAGATTAAAACAATCAGAAAAAGAATAGAGGAAATTAAATTATAAAATATTCATTACAATAGATTTACCATCGTTATCCTTTGTTACAACCCCTCTGAAAATTCTCGACTTTAATTCCATTGTGAGGTAGAACGGGTAATGAGAAGTAGAATCCAATTTACCGCGGTATCATCTTTCATTTCAGCTCTTACACATTTTTAATAGAAAACCATACAACGGAGGGAAACAACGACCACCATACAACCATACAGCCAAGGGAAACAACGAACACCATTCGATAAAGGGAAACAAAGACCATCATATAATCGAGGGAAACAACGACCACCCAACCATTTAATCGACGGAAATAACGACCACCCCACCATTAAATCTAGGGAAACAACGGCCTAAATACAACCGAGAAAACGAAGACTACCATGCAATCGATGGAAACAACAACCACCATACAACCATACAGCCGAGGGAAACAACGACACCATTCGATAAAGGGAAACAAAGACCATCATACAATCGAGGGAAACAACGACACCATTCGATAAAGGGAAACAAAGACCATCATACAATCGAGGGAAACAACGACCACCCAACCATTTAATCGACGGAAATAACGACCACCCCACCATGAAATCTAGGGAAACAACGACCTAAATACAACCGAGGGAAACGAAGACTACCATGCAATCGATGGAAACAACGACTACCATACGAAAGAGGGAATAAACGACTACCATACAATCGAGGGAAACAACGATCACAATCAAACCGAGGGGAAAAACGATTACCATACAACCGAGGGAAAGAACGATGACCATCTATACAAGCAAAGGAAACAACGGTGACCATAGAACCGAGGGAAACAACGTTCACTATACAATCGATAGAATCAAAGACCAGGATCAAACAGAGGAAAACAACGATCATAATACGATCGAAAGAAACAATGACCATAATCAAACCGATGGAAAGAACGGCTACTATACAATCGCGGGGAAAAACGAGACCCATACAACGAAAAAAACGATTACTAAACAACCGAGGGAAACGTAAACCATACAACCGAGGGAAACGACCACCATTCAACCGAGGAAACAACGACCACCATACAACAGAGAAAAACAAAAACCACCATACAAACCTAGGAAAACAGCGACCCCGATCCAACCAAGGGAAACAACGACTACTATACAACCGAGAGAAAAAAAGGAGACCATACATGAAGAAAACAACGATGACCACAAGGGGAAACAACAATCATACAACCGAGGAAAACGACCACCATACAACCGAGGGAAACGACTATCATTAAATGGAGGAAACAACGACCACTATACAACAGAGGAAAACAACGACCACCATACAAACCTGGGGAAACAACAACCACGATCCAACCGAGGGAAGTAAGGACTACTATACAACCAAGAGAAACAAAGGCGACCATACCTAAATTTTTATTTTTTTAAATTTTATAGAGCCAATCTGGCAACTACCCACTTGGGCATAAGTCGCCGAAAAACACGACAGCCTAGAACTAGGCTACTTTAAAAAAAAAAATATGAAAACATAACGATATAAATTGGAAAACTTAACAATCAGGAAGCAATCTCCGGCAGCAGGGGAAGGTCCCCCTCACCCCGGTGCAGGAAAGTGCAACCTACAAAACAACAATATCAAACAAAAAACAAAAGTATCGTGTGCGAAGATCACCCAGACTGGGACATTCGACAAGAATGTGCCGAACAGTCTGGCGGACGACGCAGTCGTTGCAATAGGGCACAGGTGAGCGCTCCATCAAATAGCGATGCGTCACACGAGTGTGTCCGATTCGGAGACGAGAGAAAGCAACCTGAAGCCGCCGCGGCATTGGGGGATAGGTCCATGGGAACAGTTGCGGCACAATGGCACGCAACTTTAAGTTCCCTTTGACCGTCTTCCATCTTCTTTGCCAAGCAGTCCGAAGAGCTGCCCGTATTGCCGCCATGTAGTCGGTGTGAGGAAAAGCGAAATGCTGGTCCCGTCGAGAAGTCCTCGCGGACTCTTTGGCGCCCTCATCCGTGTGCTCATTCCCCGCAAATCCTACATGTCCAGGAACCCAGCAGAAGATAATCTCGACATCTGCCCGGCTCGCCAAAACCGTGGTGTCACGGATATTGCGAACCAGGGGATGCGGAGATTTTAATGCCCCGAGAGCACTCAGGGCGCTTTGTGAGTCGCTATAGATCACAATCCGATCTCAGAACCGGGCATGTCGCGTAATCTCCCGTACCGAGTGGTGTATTGCCACCAGCTCGGCAGTGAAGAAAGACGCAGTGCCTGGTAGAGCCCCGCTGACTTCAAACAGAGGGGATACGGCGTTAAAACCGACCCCCTCTTGGGACTTGGAGCCATCCGTATACACTGGCACGGTTCCAGCGTGACACAATGTGTGCTCTAAAAAGGTCAAACGCAATACTCCCGGCGCAGTACAAGCTTTGGGAGCAGAGACGTGGTGACAAATAGCCAAATGTGGTACCCTCCAGGGTGGCGTCCTGGCCAGAACCAGGAACGACACCGGCCTGAGAGCTATATCTACCTCTCGAAGGAGTTTTCTGGCCCTAAACCCAAAGGGCTTAGAGTATGACTGGAGTCTCTTGGCGGCATAGGCACCGTCGAGATCAGCTTCAGATGCAGTGAGAGATGTTGGCAACTGAGGGAGGCGCCAGGCTCGCACGTACAGGCGAGTGATGCACTGCACGCGGCGCAGAGTGAGTGGAATCTCCCCAGGATCAGCCAACAGGCTCTCAATAGGGGAAGTGAGGAAGGCATTAGTCGCAAGGCGAAGGCCGGTGTGGTAGATCGAATCCACCTTTCGCAATAAACGCTCGGCTGCGGATGCATAAAACTCGCATCCGTGGTCGAGCTTCAAACAAACAAAGGATCGATAAAAAAGTAGGGCAGTAGCCCTATCAGTGTCCCAAGCGCTAAACGTCACGGAACAGAGAATGTCCATGGCGCGGGTACAAGAAACACTAAGGCTGCAAATATGAGCATCCCAGGTGAGGCGTCAGTCAAATACAAGACCAAGGAAACGATGCGACTCATCCACATCCAGGCGCACTACATTAAGAAACAAATCTGGGTCGGGGTGAAGCCGTGGATGGCGGCAGAAGTGCACTACCTTAGTCTTGGCCAAGGAAAGCCGAAACCTGTGCGCTTTGGCATAGCGAGAGACGCGGTTTAATGCCTGTTGGAGTCGACGCTCCAGAGTTGGCATCTGGGCCGCGCCAAAAGAGATCGAAAGGTCGTCCACGTAGAGCGTAGCGAGAACATCTTTCGGCAGCACCGAGGTGATGCCGTTGATGCTCAGGGCAAAATGTGTGAACCTAAGGACACTTCCCTGCGGGACACCCTCTTCCTGCTCCTTTGGGCCGGAGAGGGCTCCCCTGACCCGTAGTGGAATCGACGATCTCGCAAAAATTCAGATATAAACATTGGGAGGCGTCCCCTCGCCCCCATCGTGTGGAGAGTCTCCATGATCCTGTATCGCCATGCGGTGTCATAGGCCTTCTCCAGATCGAAAAAGACAGTGGCGTAGTGCTGTCTACGAGGGCAAGCCTCGCAGACGGCATTTTCCAGTCGGAGCAGAGCATCCGACGTGGAGTAGAACTTGCGGAAGCCGCACTTTGCGTAAGACAGATGGCCTCCGCTGTCCAGGAAAAAGGCTAATCTAACATTTACCAATTTCTCAATCAACTTGCACACGCAAGAGGTTAGAGAGATTGGGCGGAAACCAGTCGGGGTAGAGTGATCTCTCCCTGGTTTGCGAAAGGCGAGCACACTGGCGATTCGCCAGGAGTCTGGGAGAAGACCTTTTACCCAAATCCTGTTGAACAAATCTAACAGAACGGCCATGCCTCGCTCACCTAGGTGTCGAAGCATAGCGTACGGGACATCGTCCAGACCATGGGTGGTGTCCGCGCACGAAACGAGAGCGGAACGCAACTCACTCACAGCAAACTTGTCGTTGAAGGGATCTCCGCCTCTGGAGGTAAAGTCCAGCCGGCGGCCTTCCGCGACATCACGACGTGTATTAAATGGTGGCGAAGCAGCCTCACGGCTAGAGAATGTTAAAAAAGCGGTCGCTAAGGATTCCGCCACGGACGTGGGGTCCGAGATTGCGGTCCCATTCTCCTGGAGAACGGGAGGGGGGTCCTGCGAGAACTTGCCCCGAATCCTTTTGACTCGGTCTCACACCTCAGCTAAGGGGGTCTTTCCCGTTAAGTAAAGACACGTATGCTCGCCAAGAAGAGCGGCCAGCGTGCTATGAAATATACCGGAACCTAGCCCGACGAAATTCAGCAACAGTGAAATCGTTCGGGCGACGCTTATAGCACATGTAGGCATAACGCTTCTGTTTGAGGGCCGTGCAAAACGGCCAGACGTCCTAGGAATAGTAGTCAGGCCCACGGCGATGAGGTTGCCGGAGAAGAACTCAACGGCCTCATCTACCGAACTAAATTCCTCGACTGAAATAGAAAATTCAGTCATTTCCTAAAAAGCAGGCCACCGCGCCCGCGCCAAGCACCACTGAGGTGGTCTCTCAGGCGGCAGTTGCCCTAAAAATGATATTTGAATGGGAAAGTGATCACTACCATGAAGGTCATCGACCACCCCCCAATCAAAATCAGGCTGTGCATCCGAAGAGCACAAAGATAGGTCAAGGCAAGAAAATTAAGCGGTTCTCGGACAGTGATGCGTAAACTCATCCACGTTTAGGACACCTATCTCAAGCTCTCCGATCAGATCGGCAAGGACTTGTCCCCTGGGATTTATGGAGTTATCTCCCCAGAGAGGATGCCTGCCGTTCAGATCTCCAAGCAGGAGATAGGGCCTCGGCAACCAAGCCACGACGCGGCGGAATTGCCCCGCGTTGAAGTCAGCTGACAGTGGAATGTACGCAAAAATGATAGTCTAACTCCTATCCAGGTGCAGCTGCACAGCCACTGCCTGAAAGCAGGTATCTAAAGAGAAAGGAAGAACGCAGACATCATGCCGGGTGTAAACTGCGCATCCCCCAGCCCCGCCATCCCGCGGTGGTGGGGTCGCAAAACCATTATACCCCGGGAGGGCAGGCAGGGAGCACGCGCAAGCATGGTCTCCTGCAAAAAGATAGCTAACGGGGAACGGAACGAGACGAGCCTCCGCAGCTCCTCCCAGTTGGCCCAGTGTCCATGGCAATTCCATTGAAGGAATATGCCCTCCAGGCCCAGCTCGTAGGAGATGCGGGGGACCTCCTCGAACAGAAAACCTTTACGGGAATGGCCGTACGCTTCCCGTGGGCAGATCCCTGGGCGTTGTTGGCCGGACAAAGCGCTGAAGGCACTGTCGCCTTCGAGGACTTATTGGGGGAGGTTGGGCTCGCCATGCGAGTCTTTTGCTCCCTCCGCCTCGAAACCTTATGCGGGCGGAGCGGCTTCGGAGGCGGGGGGCCCTCTTTTCGAGGAACCACCGTCTTCGAGCCACTCGCTCCACCTCGGGGCGTGGGCGAAGGAGCCAAAGCTCCTTTGTTGCTGTCCGTCTTTCGGAGGACAGCTTTAGAAACCCCCGAAAATGGCCCAGCAACCATCTTCAGGGGTGTTGTCTCCTGTGAGTCTAACGACTTGGTGTAGGCGCGTGGCCGTTTCGCCTTACAGGAAACGGTCACGCTGGGAGAAGAGGGGGAATCCCTATTTCAGCCGGGGCTGGGTATGAACCCTTTTTGCCGCCAGCTTTACCAGGGTAGCGCCTAGGTTGGGTATAGCCCACAAAGAAACCCGAATGGGCGCGGAAACAACCGTGCTCGTTGGCCTGGATGGGCGAGGAGCAGAGGGTGCCTTTCTAACTATTGAGGCATATGACGTCCCAGGCAGAGCCGGGCGCACCAGGACCAAGTCCTTAGCCTCGCGAAATGAGAGTCGATCCTAGGCTTGAACGGCCAGGATTTCCTTCTAAAGGAGATATGCACCACATTCCTTCGAAGAAGTGGGGTGCGGCTCTCCGCAATTGACACACTTGGCCACAAACGATTTGGACTTATCGTGTGCGACTTTGGAGCAATTTACACAGACTTCGGGTGACCCAGACTTTGCACTTTTACATGAGCAATTCGTATGGCGTAAGCGCTCACAGTAATAGCACCTGCACGGCCTTCACGCGGTAGCGGTATCAAGTGGCACGCACCGACTCAGGGAGCTTGTCACAGTCGAACGTGACGAAGAGTGTAGGGGTGGGTCTCGAGGCCCCTCCCTGTTTTCTCATCACACGTTCGACCTTGACCGCCCCATGGTCGGCCAGCTCTAAGGTGATGTCCTCAATGGAGTAGTCAACGAGTTCCCTCGTATAAACTACTCCTTTCACAAAGTTCACACTCACAGGCGTGCCATCCATTGCCTGAAGAGCACTTATCTTGGTCACCTCGGCGTGATTTTTCGCATTCGCCAGAAGGCTCCTGTCCAAGAAAACGGTTCACCTTTGGCTCTCTACCAATTGCACTAGCTAATCCTCTCCTCTGATGGATCATGTTGCCCTTGGCCAACATGGTGCCATCAGTGGAGCGAATAACGAGTAAGCGTTTGAAACCAGTGGGTTCGAAAACGCCAGGTGACCTCTGAATGAGGGGCGTCGATGTCATTGAGGCTCCCAACCCGGGAAGCAGAGGGGACATATGTGCCGTCTTGGCTTGGTCGCTTGCCAGAGTGGCAACAGACCCATCCGTCCCCGCAGCCCCCGTGGATGGAGAGGAGCCCCGAGACTTCTGTGTTTTTTTTGGTCTTTTTCGTCCTTTTCTTTTTTGGAGAGGAGGGCGGGGAATGAAACCGCTTCTCACCTCCGCTGGCAGAAGCCCCCAGGCCAGATGGACCAGCCTCAACCATGCCCTTCTTCCCAATGAAGAAGGTCCTGGTAGTCGTAGGAGCACCTGTCGGAGGAGATCTCTTCCCTCTTTGTACTGCCTCAGAAACCCTCTCCGTTTGGGGAGGTCGTTGCATAGGCACGGATTCGGGTTCGGTGTTTGGCGCCGAGCCCGGATTCCCCCCCATGGAAGCCTCTACCGTCTGAGGCTGGGTTTCCTCAAGGACCATGTCTATCACAGGAGGGGCCTCCAGTTGGTCATCCCCTCCCAGGGCATCGCCGGTTCCCTTGGCAGTGTCACCAGTCTTGTGTGGGGAGGCACAGGCCTTGACCCCGGCAAGGTTTAATATTCTTGCCAGCAGGTCTTTTGAGGGAAGCGACCGAAGGGGCCTGGCTTCCCTCTCCCCCATAAGAGGGTTTTCCATACCAAGCCGCTTCGATGGGAATCTGCTGGCTTTCTTAGGCAGTCCCCTTGGAATGAAAAGAGGGGACTGCCGCTGGAAAAAGGGAGGTTCCCGAAAGCACCTCCAGAGAAGGGGGTGAGGGGGAGTCCCTTGAACCCGTAGGCGAAGGAGAGGAGTAAGCCTCCTCTACGGTTAGAGAAATATGGAGGGTCCCCTGCTCCAGCACAGGGAGGGGGGGACCTCCATTATTTCGGTGAAGCTGCCCGAGGGCGGCTTCGTCGTTGTTTCAGGGGGAGTTATAGGGGTTTGTTTTTTTGAAGACTCATCCATGGGCATGGTGACACTATTTGTGCCACGGGACACAATAGCTCATCACCTCCGTCAGTTGTCCGCACTGCAAGAGGTGCTTACAGGCCTGGCAGAGCCAGGCGCCGCAATTTGGGACCACCCCTCCTGCCTTGTGGCCTGGCAGTTCATCGGCATGGCGGCTTTACGTTGGACACGGCGTAAAACTGAGTCTGAAGAGGGGAGGAAAATGGATGTAAGGAAGGTATGGGTGGGGATATAGCAGGTTGTTAAAAAATCCCATCCCGAACCGGAGCTCAGAGATTAGGGAACGTTTTCCCCTCCCCCTCAGCCCCGATCCGGGACGGTTGGCTTGAGAAGAAGGTCAGCATCTACCCTGTGAAATTAGATGCTGACCAGAGAAAGTTGTGGGAGAGGTTGTATGAAAAGCGAGGAAATATGTGTTTTGAAGGAAGGAGAAGAAGCTAAGCTGCGGTCGGAGGGGGTGCTGAGTCCCGTCAGCACGGCGGCCAGGATGGCAAATCGCTGCCTTCCTTACGGGGCTGCGTCACAAGAAACCAATCTAATTCCCTCATGTCATTTAATTAACCCAACTATTCATTTCACTATTAACGACCGCGAAGATTAACTTAATCTCAGTTGAGCGATTTGCAATTAAAAAATCTATAGTAGAACGCTTCTACCTTGCTTCAGTTTCATAAGATTTCCTTGACCTCTTCTTTGCATACTATCATTTGTGATCTACCGAATGGTTCTCTTCATGTTATCTCACCTCTAATTTCCGCAAGTTAATATTTAGACCACAATTTGGGTCATTTAGGCACAATCACTACCCTCAAATCCCTCTCAAAATACAAAAACATACGAAACCATCATTTCCACAATTTACTGCACTTGAATAAAGGTTTTCCACCATCCATGTGGATATATTAAGTGCTTTTCCAGCCATAAAAGAGGGTTACGAAGACCTGACCATAATCTGGTGATATTCTAAGTGGTTGGAAGCATATACACTTAAAGACATAACATTGGATCCGCGGGTGAAGCATTCTTGATCAACTACCTATAAAGTTTTGGCGTTCCTGTTAACATAAGTTCAGATAATGGATTACAGTTTCATTCTTGGTTTTTTCAGGAGTTATTAAAACTCACTGCCACGAAACACATTTTCACTTCTCCTGCTAATGGGAACGTAAATGCTGTTCTTGAAAGATAAAACAGAACTGTACAAGGATTGCTCCTGGGAAAAGAACTCCTGGATAATGGTTACACAATCTTCCATCTACTCTACTTGCCAAGCGAAACGTAGTATGCAATGAAACATGATTCATCCCTGCTAAATTGGTTTATGGAATTCCATTACGCATTCTACTTGACCAATTTGTCACCAGAGATAGAGAACCTTTCTAAAAAAGGTCAATACAATGACATTAAGCAGTCATAAATTCTCTTGCTCCCCTCTTTTCTCATCCTTTGTCTTCACAAGAAACTTTCTTTCCATAAAATCTGGAGGATTGCACCCACGTTTTTGTAAGAGAAACTCAGATACGTCATACTTTTTCCACCCCATATAAAAGCCCATACAAGGTTGTACAGAGGCGTAAATATGCCTACATAGTTCAAGGAAGCAGAGAAATATTCGTGCACACATAGGAAATATAAAGCCAGCAAACATGGAAAACAACACTCAATCTAACACAGATAGCATTCACATACAATCCAACATATAAATTCCTCATACACGACCGACAATGACACTCCGCTGGAAACTTAAGAGCAAACATGACCAAATACATCTCAACAATCATATTGAAATCTATATCATAATTTGTCTGACACTTCTTGATCGCGGTTTTAATTGAACTTTTATATTAAAATGCATTACTCTTGTCAAACGGAAAATATACGTTGATATGTTTAAGAAACTTGGACGTATTTCGAGTAATCATTGTACTCAATATATTACCATAATTATTAACACATTTTGCATTTTATAATTACTATTGTTCTCTGCCCTCGATGGTTATAATGTTTTATATACTTCTTTGGTTAATATTTTGTTCATGTCATCATATAGTTAACTTTTAATTATTATTTTTGTTTCCGTTGGTCTTTTTTTCAATTGTTTTAGTTGTTAAAATATCAAATATGATGTAGGATAATCGATCTCTCATTCAAGCTATATCACAACTATGAATAATAAGGCACAGGTATACTATCTGGCATCATATGTGCATAGAGCACTATTGAAATACGGTTTTAAATGTGCATTAATTTTAATGTATTTGATTGGGCACTTGGAAGCGACTCGTGAGTTTCTCCATTCCACACATAAAACGCTACAATTAAAATTCTCTCAACACTCCTCTTCACAAGCCTCACCTCTCATTATAACGCGAGGTGATATGTAACATTTCCTTCCCATAAATGACTCGCGGCACCATCTAGCAGTCAACTTTCTGGTACCGCAATGCGACGCAATCACGGGAACTTCTCTCAATCAAAGAAAACATATGGATAATATCCATCCTGCAAAGTGTGCCAAAATTCAAGGCAATAAACAATCATTTACAGATGAACCCAAATGAAACAACAGGAAGTGTTGATCCAACTTTTTAGACATACGACATTCATCGGAAGCGTTGGCACAACTAATCTTCTTGTATCGTGACGTCACTTAGTCACGCCCATCAATTCAGTGGAGTAATTCTAACTCCGCCTCCTGGTTTGAAATATACAAAACACAAAGTTAACCTTTTTTAAAGTACTTTTTGATAGTCATTCATTAGTACTTCTTTATCATTACAGCATCTGAATTTTCACGCGTATATTCATTATAAATTATCGACCGATTGCCACCAGAATTTCTATTCGGGACATAAGCACAAACCTAATTCATCATCGTCTTTTCATTGGAATTTAACATCCATAAACTGCTAGAATCGTCGGGTTGATACTGTCAAATTATTTATAAAGTTATCAGTCATATTCATTATTTGTTATTAAAGAGCTGTTGCAAAGATTTAATTTATCTCAACATGTGTAAAAAAAAGTAAGATTGATTTTATAGTAGATAATCTGGAAAGCACCTGGGCTAAAAGCAACCTGAAGTGGAGAGTAAGAGTGTAAGTGTCACAAAAGCTACACAAATTCAGCTCACTCTTCAAAAACAGTAGAACTTTTGAACTACATCCATATCAACGATATAGGAACGTACTATTTATCCAAATAGCGAAGTTTACAGACATTACAAAATTGAGAAGGCTCAACTTAAAGCGTTTTAAGCTTGAGAACTAATCTGTCCCTGATAGTGTGAGTGGTAGAACGTGTGGCAGATACCTTTCACCTATAAAGTGTTAGGTAATGCGCATTTGGTATCTGAACACACGGATAGTGTACACTATCCAATGGCATGGTCTAAAGATCACTGAGCTGGACAAAGATTTGTGTGTTGGTTCGCATCGAATTAAAAATCACGAGGCAGTTCAATTCGGCAGAGGAAAAAAGGAAACAAGAAAATTGTGCTTTTTAGTTCATAGTAGATGCTTAGATACTGAGAGTGCCCAGATAAGTTGTTTAATGTGGATATGGAACATGAAGCTCATGTGAATGTGATGAGCTTTTCAGATGTGAACCAAATGTTCAATGGTAGAATTTGGCGTAGTAAACTCCAAGCCTAATACTAAGCTACATTAAAATCAAAATAAAAAAAAACAAGCCCCCAAAACAAACAAACCCCCGTTATCCCTTTCCAATCTAAGGGAGGTGCCCCTATGGAGCCGCTCCCACCGGAGTTTCTGGGGTGCACTCGGGATCTCGTAGCAGTCCCTAGGAAACGAAAGATGGGATGGATTCTGGTGTAGAAGTGCACCACCTTAGGCGTAGCCAAGGAAAACGGAAATGTGCGCTTCGGTAGAGTGAGAGATGCGCTTCAATGCATGTTGGAGGCGACGCTCCAGAGTTGGCATCTGAACCGCACCGAAAGAGATCGAATTTTTTTTTTAAGGGGCTATCTGGCGACTGCCAACTTAGGCATAAGGCGCCATAAACAAACAGCCTAGTTCTAAGCTACTTCAAAAAATTTGAACAGAAAACAACAATAAAAAGAAATAACAATTAGATAGAAATAACAATAATAACAAAACAATAACACCACAACAACTAAACCTAGTTAAATGAAAGTGAAAAGACGGCCTCCCCCCAAAAGTCAACAAGTCCACCAGGCAATGTGCACACACTCGTGCCGAGTACAAAGGACAGGCGGTAGTGACCCCGCCCATCAAGGACCGGAACAGGTAACGTGCGCGAAGATCACCCAGACTGGGAAATTCGGCAGGAATGTGCCGAACAGTCGGGGCGACGACGCAGTCGTTGCAATAGGGCGCAGGCGAAGGCTCCATCAAGTAGCGATGCGTCACACGAGTGTGTCCGATTCGAAGACGACAGAAAGCAACCTGAAGCCGCCGCGGCATTGGGGGATAGGTCCATGGGAACAGTCGCGGCGCAATGGCACGCAACTTTAAGTTCCCCTCGACCGTCTCCCATCTTCTTTGCCAAGCAGTCCGAAGAGCTGCCCGTATTCCTGCCATGTAGTCAGTGTGAGGAAGAGCGAAACGCTGATCCGGTCGCAGAGTCCTCGCGGACTCTTTGGCGCCCTCATCGGCGCGCTCATTCCCCGCAATTCCTACATGTCGAGGAACCCAGCAGAAAATAATCTCGACATCTGCCCGGCTCGCCAAAACCGTGGCGTCACGGATTTCGTGAACCAGGGGATGCGGAGATTCCAATGCCCCGAGAGCACTCAGGGCGCTTTGTGAGTCGCTATAGATCACAATCCGGTCTCCGAACCGGGCACGTCGCGTAATCTCCCGTACCGAGTGGTGTATTGCCACCAGCTCGGCTGTGAAGACAGACGCAGCGCCTGGTAGAGCCCCGCTGACTTCAAACAGAGGGGATACGGCGTGGAAGCCGACCCCCTCTTGGGACTTGGAGCCCTCCGTATACACTGGCACGGTACCAGCGTGACACGATGTGTGCTCAAAAAAGGTCGAACGCAATACTCCCGGCGCAGTACAAGCTTTGGAAGCAGAGGCGTGGCGACAAATAGCCAAATGTGGTACCCTCCAGGGTGGCGTCCTGGGCAAAACCAGGGGCGCCACCGGCCCGAGAGCTATATCTACCTCTCGAAGGAGTTTCCTGGCCCTAAACCCAAAGGGCTTAGGGTATGACTGGCGTCTCTCGGCGGCATAGGCACCATCGAGATCAGCTGCGGATGCAGTGAGAGCTGTTGGCGACTGAGGGAGGCGCCGGGCTCGCGCGTACAGGCGAGTGATGCACTGCACGCGGTGCAGATTGAGTGGCATCTCCCCAGCATCGACCAACAGGCTCTCAATGGGGAGAGTGCGGAAGGCACCGGTCGCAAGGCGAAGGCCGGTGTGGTGGATAGAATCCACCTTCCGCAATAAACGCTCGGCTGCGGATGCATAAAACTCGCATCCGTAGTCGAGCTTCGAGCGAACAAAGGATCGATAAAAAAGTAAGGCGGTAGCCCTATCAGCGCCCCAAGCGCTGAACGTCACGGAACGGAGAATGTCCATGGCGCGGGTACAAGAGACCCTAAGGCTGCGAATATGACCCTCCCAGGTAAGGCGTCGGTCGAATACAAGACCAAGGAAACGGTGCGACTCAACCACATCCAGGCGCACCCCATTAAGAAACAAATCTGGGTCGGGGTGAAGCCGTGGATGGCGGCAGAAGAGCACCACCTTAGTCTTGGCCTAAGAAAACCGAAACCTGTGCGCTTCGGCATAGCGAGAGACGCGGTTTAATGCCTGTTGGAGTCGACGCTCCAGAGTTGGCATCTAGGCCGCGCCAAAAGAGATCGAAAGGTCGTCCACGTAGAGCGTAGCGAGAACATCTTCCGGCAGCACCGAGGTGATGCCGTTGATGCTCAGGGCAAAGAGTGTGACACTGAGGACACTTCCCTGCGGGACACCCTCTTCCTGCTCCTTTGGGCCGGAGAGGGCTCCCACCACCCGTACGCGGAATCGACGATCTCACAAAAATTCAGATATAAAAATTGGGAGGCGTCCCCTCGCCCCCATCGTGTGGAGTGTCTCCATGATACCGTATCGCCATGCGGTATCATAGGCCTTCTCTAGATAAAAAAAACACCGTGGCGTAGTGCTGTCTACGAAGGAAATCCTCGAAGACGGCACTTTCCAGTCGGAGCAGAGCATCCGACGTGGAGTGGAACTTACGGAAGCCGCACTGTGCAGAAGACAGATGGCCTCCGCTGTCCAGGAAATAGGCTAATCTAACATTTACCAATTTCTACATCAACTTGCACACGCAAGAGGTTAGAGAGATTGGGCGGAAACCGGTCGGAGTAGAGTGATCTCTCCCTGGCTTGCGAAAGGCGAGCACAGTAGCGATTCGCCAGGAGTCTGGGAGAAGACCTTCCACCCAGATCCTGTTGAACAAATCTAACAGAAAGGCCATGCCTCGCTCACCCAGGTGTCGAAGCATGGCGTACGGGACATCGTCCGGACCATGGGCGGTGTCCGCGCACGAAGCGAGAGCGGAACGCAACTCACTCACAGTAAACTTGTCGTTGAAGGGTTCTCCGCCTCTGGAGGTAAAGTCCAGCCGGCGGCCTTCCGCGACATCACGACGTGCATTGAATGCTGGCGGAGCAGCATCACGGCTAGAGAATGCGTAAAAAGCGGTCGCTAAGGATTCCGCCACGGACGCGGGGTCCGAGATTTCGGTCCCATTCTCCTGGAGAACGGGAGGGGGGTCCTGCGAGAACTTGCCCCGAATCCTTTTGACTCGCTTCCACACCTCAGCTAAATGGGTCTTCCCGTTAAGTGAAGACACGTATGCCCGCCAAGAAGAGCGGCGGGCGTGCTTCGAAATATACCGGAACCTAGCCCTAGCCCGACGAAATTCAGCGACAGTGAAATCGTTCGGGCGGCGCTTATAGCGCATGTAGGCATAACGCTTCTGTTTGAGGGCCATCTCACACTCGGCCGACCACCATGGGAGTGGTCGGCGTGCAAAACGGCCAGACGTCCTAGGAATAGTAGTCAGGCCCACGGCGATGAGGTTGCCGGAGAAGAACTCAACGGCCTCATCTACCGCCCTAAACTCCTCGACTGAGATAGAGAATTCAGTCATTTCCTGAAATGCAGGCCACCGCGCCCGCGCCAAGCACCACCGAGGTGGTCTCTTAGGCGGCAGTTGCCCTGAAAATGATATTTGAATGGGAAAGTGATCACTACCATGGAGGCCATTGACCACCCCCCAATCAAAATCAGGCTGTGCATCCGAAGAGCACAAAGATAGGTCAAGGCAAGAAAATGAAGCGGTTCTCGGACAGTGATGCGTAAACTCATCCACGTTTAGGACACCCATCTCAAGCTCTTCGATCAGATCAGCAAGGACTTGTCCCCTGGGATTTATGGAGTAATCTCCCCAGAGAGGATGCCTGCCGTTCAGATCTCCAAGCAAGAGATAGGGCCTCGGCAACCGTGCCACGACGCGGCGGAAGTCCCTCGCGTCGAAGTCAGCTGACGGTGGAATGTACGCAGAAATGATAGTATACCTCCTATCCAGGTGCAGCTGCACAGCCACTGCCTGAAAGGAGGTATCTAAAGAGAAAGGAAGAACGGAGACATCATGCAGGGTGTAAACCGCGCATCCCTCAGCCCGGCCATCCTGCGGTGGTGGGGTCGCAAGCCCCTATACCCCGGGAGGGCAGGCAGCGGGCACGCGCCTAGCATGGTCTCCTGCAAAAAAATAGCTAACGGGGAACGGGACGAGACGAGCCTCCGCAGCTCCTCCCAGTTGGCCCGGAGTCCACGGCAATTCCATTGAAGGAATATGCCCTCTAGGCCTAGCTCGGAGGAGACGCGAAGGCCCTCCTCGAATTGAAGACCCTCACGGGAATGGCCGTACGCTTCCCGGGGGCAGAACCCCGGGGGCAGAACCCCGGGCGCTGTTGGCCGGACAAAGCGCTGAAGGCGCTGTTGCCTTCGAGGACTTATTGGGGGAGGTTGGGCTCGCCATGCGAGTCTTTTCCTCCCTCCGCCTCAAAACCTTAGGCGGGCGTTCGGCTCGGGAAGCGGGGGGCCCTCTTTTCGAGGAACCACCGTCTCCGAGCCACTCGCTCCACCTCGGGGCGTGGGCGAAGGGGCCGAAGCTCCTTTGTTGCTGTCCTCCTTTCGGGGAACAGCTTTAGGAACCACGGAAGATGGCCTAGCGACCATCTTCAGGGGTGTTGCCTCCTGTGAGTCTAACGACTCTGTGGAGGCGCGTGGCTGTTTCGCCTTACGGGAAACGGTCACGCTGAAGGAAGAGGGGGGAGCCCTGGTTTTAGCCGGGGCTGGGTGTGAACCATTTTTGCCGCCAGCTCTACCAGGGAAGCGCCCGGGTGTAGTAGAGCACGCAGAAGGGCTCCGAATGGGCGCGGAAACAACCGTGCTCGTTGGCCTGGATGGGCCAGGAGCAGAGGGTGCTTTTCTAACTATTGAGGCATATGACGTCCCAGGCAGAGCTTGGCGCGCCATGACCAAGTCCTTAGCCTCGCGGAATGAGAGTCGATCCTGGGCCTGAACGGCCAGGATTTTTTTCTCAAGGAGATATGCACCACATTGCTTCGAAGAAGCAGGGTGCGGCTCTCCGCAATTGACACACTTGGCCACACACGATTTGGACTTATCGTGTGCGACCTTGGAGCAATTTACACAGACTTCGGGTGACCCCGTTTTTGCACGTCTACATGATCGATTCGTGTGGCCGAAGCGGTGACAGTAATAGCACCGCCGCGGCAGTGGCACGAATGCCTTCACGCGGTAGCGGTACCAACCGGCACGCACCGACTCAGGGAGCTTGTCACAGTCGAACGTGACGAAGAGTGTAGGGGTGGGTCTCGAGGCCCCTCCCTGTTTTCTCATCACACGTTCGACCTTGACCGCCCTATGGTCGGCCAGCTCTAGGGTGATGTCTTCTATGGAGTAGTCAACGAGTTCCCTCGCATAAACTACTCCTTTTACAAAGTTGATGGTAGAGTGCGGCGTCACACTCACCGGGGTGCCATGAAGTGTCCGAAGAGCACTTATCTTGGCCGCCTCGGCGGGATTCGCCGCATTCGCCAGAAGGCTCCCGTCCGAGAAACGGGTTACCTTCGGCTCTCTACCAATTGCACTAGCTAATCCTTTCCTCTGATGGATCATGTTGCCCTTGGACAACATGGTGCCATCAGTGGAGCGAATAACGAGGAAGCGTTTGAAGCCAGCGGGCTCGAAAACGCCAGGTAACCTCTGAATCAGGGGCCCCGATGTCATCGAGGCTCCGCCCTGTGCACTTTTCGTCTTTTCTCATCGTCAGGAGCTCCGTACCCGGGGAAGCAGAGGGCCCGGATGTGCCGATCTTGGCTTGGTCGCTTGCCAAAGTGGCAGCAGACCCATCCGTCCCCGTAGCCCCCGCGGACTGAGAGGGTCCCCGAGTCTTCTTCGTCTTTTTGGTTCTTTTCTTTTTTGGAGAGGAGGGTGGGGAATGAACCCGCTTCTCACCCCCGCCGGTAGAAGCCCCCAGGCCAGATGGACCGGCCTCAGCCAGGTCCTTCTCCGAAATGGAGAAGGTCCTGGTGGTCGCAGGGGCATCATCCGGAGGAGATCCCTCCCCTCCTTGTACTGCCTGAGAATCTACAGCCGTTTGATGAGGACCTTTCATAGGGGCGGATTCGGGTTCGGTGCTTGGCACCGAGCCCGGATTCCCCCCGATGGAAGGCCCTACCTTCTGAGGCTGGTTTTCCTCAAGGACCATGTCTATCACAGGAGGGGCCTCCAGTTGGCCATCCCCTATCAGGACATCGCAGGTCCCCTTGGCAGCGTCATAAGTCTTTAGTGGGGAGGCACAGGCCTTGACCCCGGCAAGGTTTAATATTTTTGCCAGCAGGTCTTTTGAGGGAAGCGACCGAAGGGGCCTGGCTTCCCTCTCCCCCCTAAACGGGTTTGCCCTACCGAGCCGCTTTGATGGGGAGCGGCTGGCTAAGGGCTGCCTGCTGGCTTTCTTGGCAGTCCCCTTAGAAAGCAAAGGAGGGACTGCCGCTGGAGATAGGGAGGTGCCCGAAAGAACCTCCAGAGAAGGGGTTGAGGGGGATTCCCCTACACCCGTAGGCGTAGGAGAGGAGTAAGCCTCCTCTCCGGTTAAAGAGGTATGGAGGGTGTCCTGCGCAAGCACAGGGGGGGGGGGGACCTCCATCCTTTCTGTGGAGCTGCACGAGGGCGGCTCCGTTGTTTTAGGGGGAATTAAGGGCAGATGGTTTTTTTTTCATCATTGGGCATGGTGACCCTCTTTGTTTTACGGGACGCAATCGCTCACCACCTCTTGCAGTAGCCCGCACTGCAAGAGGTGCTTACAGGCCCGGCAGAGCCAGGCGCCGCCATTTGGGACCACCCCTCCCGCCTGGTGGCCTGGCAGTCCTTCGGCATGGCGGCTCCACCTTAGACACGGCGTAAAACAGATAGAATGTGAAGAGGAGAGGAAAAGGGATGTGAGAAAGGTATGGGTGGGGATGAAGCAGGTTGTTAAAAAAACCCATCCCGAACCGGAGCTGAGGGGTTAGGGAACAATGTCCCCTCCCCCCTCAGCCCCCATCCGGGGTGGTTGGCTTGAGAAGAAGGTCAGCATTCTACCCTGTGAAATTAGAGGCTGACCAGAGAAAGTTGTGGGAGAGGTTGTATGAAAAGCGAGGAGGTAGGGGAGAAATCGGGCTATCTGAAGGAAGTAAGAGATGCTAAGCTGGGGCCGGACGGAGCGCTGGATCCCGTCAGCACGGTGTGGAATAAAAGAAGTGAGAAGACCTCTCATATCCGAAAAGTGCAGCTTTATCAATGTCGAAAAATATGGCCAAGACTCGGTGCTTTAACGAGAAAGCTTTCCGGACCGATCCGGTGAAACGTACTAAGAGGTCAAGGGTACTATGATCCTTTCGAAAACGGCACTGAAATGGAGACAGTAAGTGATTAGCTTCTAGGAACCAGTTCAGGGGCATCAACACCATCTTCTCTAGCTACTTACTCAGACAGCTAATAAGATCTATAGGGCCGGAGTGATCTGCGTCCAACGCGTCCCTCCGGTTTGACAAAGGGAAGGACAATCACAACGCACCATGATGATGGGTAAAAACCCTTCACCCATATAAAGTTGTACAAGTCAAATAAGAAAATGAGAGTGTATTGATGGAGGTGCCGAATTATATCAAAATGGATCCTGTCAAGGCCAGGAGAAGTAGACCCACAAAGGAACTTCTTTTTTTTTATATCTAACTGGCGACTGCCTAATAGGGCATAAGTCGCCGTACTCATCCTAGCCTAAATCTAGGCTATATTAAAAGCCAAATAAAAAAATATATACAAACAGATAAAAAACAAAAGAAAAATAAACAAAATGAAAAAATATAAAGCGAGCTCCTTCGACAGGGAAAGGCCCGCTCTCCCCCAGCGAAGAAGCAGGCGATCCATAGACAAATAATAAATTAGGGGGAGAAGACTGGCCTCCTCCAAAAAATGGAAAAGTCCACAGGGCGGTGTGCATGAACTGGTCCCGAGTACAAGAGACAGGCGGTAGCGACTCCGGCTATCCCGGTACCTGGACAGGTAATGTGCGCGAAGATCACCCAGACTGGGACATTCGACAACCAGAAAGGGACAATACAGCGCGCAACTCCTGGATGGAGAATGAGGCATTATACGGAAGGTTGGAGTTTGTCTTAAAATTAAGAGGGTGACACTCTTCGTTTGATTTACAGGCTAGAAAACCCTTATTGTAACAGCTGACACTGCCGACGGCCCGAAAATGGCCGGCCAAGGTGTTGCTGACCACTAGGCTGTCATTCACTAAGGATCCCTGTAAATTGAGTGTGGGGGTATAATGGTTGGCATACGAGACCGGATGTTGTTCATTCTTTGCCAGATCTTTGCGGTCGGGGCCATAGAGGGAATTGATGAAACGTAGCGGCCTCATGAAGTTCTGCGAGTCTGACGAAGGGTTCTGTGGCCAAGCGCCCGAGCTTGGTTTTGGTCAACCTTGTTACACAAGGTTGGATTCCGCCGTAATCAGGCATTAGCTAACTTGTAGTTTTTGAAGGCTGTCACACACTCCGATGTCCTCCATGGTACGGTTGAGTGGGGTCACCTCCGTAGAATGGTCTTTGTTGCCGCGTTGTAGATAATCAATGTGAAGTACGCCACTACTGCGTCCACATCACTGAAGGTCCTCAAGGAGGCAATTGTGAAAGACGCTTCTCGGAAGCCTTTCTAATCAGCATAGCCTAAGTTTTACTTAACCGGGTACCACCGGAAAAGGTCGTGTACCCAGTTTGTTCTCCTAAAGAGAAATAACAGCGGGGGTGGAGAGTCGTCAGAAGAACTTGGAGTTCTTCCCACTTGGGAAGAACACTTTGAGAATTCCATTGTAAAATGGTGGATATTATGTGGGACGGTTAGATACCACAGTAGTTATATTTTTCTGCTCTGTTGCTGAGGTTAAGTTTGAAGTGCATCCAAAAGAGCCGAGCATCTGACGTTGAGTGGAACTTGCGGAAGCCACACTGTGCAAAAGAGAGGTGGTCCACGATGTCCATAAAAAAGGCTAATCTACCATTTACCAATTTCTCCATCAACTTGCACAAGGAAGAGTTTAGAGAGTTCGGGCAGAAACCAGAAGGAGTAGAGTGATCTTGTATATTGAATGCATACATTAGTATTAATAATATTCACAATAATACATAAATTAAGGATATTGGGATATTGCTATATAAATATATATATATATATATATATATATATATATATATATATATATTGTTAAGCTATGAATTTCAAAACTGAATCATAATTAGGCGTATAAATTTTAAATAACAACCCCAAAAATCTTGTAAAAATGTCAATAAACCTAGCATTTTGGCTTTAGGATAACGGCTGACCTGTTATAAATATTTCTAGGATATATTGATTATTTTAAACTGATTACATCTACTCAATTTCTAATGGAGCTCACACATAAATTACCTACGAGTATGTCTATTCTACCCCCAAAAAACTGACCAGGCCTGGTTTCAAACAAAGTTTCCGGCACATAGTTGTCAACGAATGCTTACAGAATTTATCTAAAGCTTGCCAAGGAGTTAGGCCAGATAATAGAATAGATCTTTAAAAAAAGATGGTCCGACGATAGAGAAACAATGTAAGACCATACCCGATGAGTCCAATCGATTTAGCGAGTCTTGTTATTCCATAAGAATTCAAAACTTATATTTTTGGTGGAGAACAAAAGGAAGAATTTTTGCTTGCAGACAGTGGATGTTCTGAAAGTTCTTGTGAAATTTTAATATATGAAATTAAAATTAACCTGGATTATTAAATAAGTGTGAAAGGTGTATTTTTAAGGTACTTTTAAAATCGCACCACCTTTTTTTTGCCCAGGTTTATGTAATTTCAGATGAGAAATACGGGGGCTTACCTCCCTTGCTATACGCTCTGCTCCCAAATATAGTTCGTGGAACTTATGAGAAATTATTAGACATGATTTTAAAAATTGAACCTGGTTTTAATCCAGCAATTATCACCTGGGACTAATGAATGACAAATTTTAATAGCTTAAAAGTGAATTTCCCCTCAGCAGATATCAGAGAATGTTTTTTCATGTGGTCAAAATATGAGAAAAGCATGTTTATGATTTAGGAAATTATCTTCAATACAGAAATGGTCCAGGATTTTATTCATCATTATTATTATTAGTAATATTATTAATGTATGCGTTCAATTAGCGTCATATATGTATGTATGCCAAAATTAAGTTTGTGTAGTTATTAATTATAATTTTACCTTTACATATTTCTAGTTCAATATTATTATTAATATATTTTTGTTATTATTATTAATTATTACTATTATTAATTATTATTATTAATCTATGCGTTCATATAGTGTCATATATGTATGCCAATATTAAGTCTGTGTAGGGTTATTAATTCTTATTTTACTTTTACATATTTCTAGTTGTAAGATTTAGAGATGCTTGATAAATTCCCAACATTTAATTGTTTATATAATTTCACGTATTAAGAAGGCTTAACTTAGCAATATATAGAACAATAGCAATATCTTTATATGCGTTCTATATGCTTCATTAATATATTGAGTAATTAGTTTCCTTCTAGGCTAAGGCTTTAGTATTCCACCAAATTTGGTAGAAAACGATCCAATAGTTTTTGAGTAAGTTTGAAAACGAACGAACGCCGTCGATTACATAATTTTCAACTTGCTTGTCAGAGATTTATAACAATAAGGTTTCTTTCCATTTTTTTCTTTAAAGTAGATCTGCTTGACTTAAATTTTTTAACAAGTTCTGCGCCGAACCAGGTCTGCCCTGAACTGAGCCATTACCCTTATCTTCACAATATCAAAAATCAGAAATATACGGAATATATTTCTTCTGTACATAAAATATGAATGAGCCTTAAATTTATACGCTTCCAACCGCTATTCAGAAAATATAATCTCGACTTTTTATTCACTAATCGGACGAAATTTCCAGAATTCCTTCTACTCCACAATTTATTTCTTGGCCCGTGTCGAGGTATGCCTGTGAAAACTCGCTCGGCGGAAGGGCGCATAGCGCCGACACGAGACAGCCTGTGATATACTTTGTGGCAATTAATACCGAGTGCGATTTAAGGTTGACCGGGATTTATCTAACAGCTTGCCAAGTTGCAGTTCAAAGGATATAAAAGAACAAGACCCCCAAAATATCATTTTTAATATATATATATATATATATATATATATATATATATATATATATATATATATATATATATATATATGATAAATAGGGCAACTTTCCTTGTTTTTTTTTGTTTTTTGATTAAGGGGCTATCTGGCGACTGCCGACTTAGGCATAAGTTGCCGTAAACAAACAACCTAGTTCTAGGCTACTTCAAAATAATTCAACAGGAAACAACAATAAAAAGAAATAACAATAACAAAGCAATAACCAAAAACAACAACAACAATAAAACCAGGTTAAATGAAAGGGAGAAGGCCGGCCTCCCACAAAAAGTCCATAAGTACACCAGTCATGGTGCACGCACTCATCCCGAGTACAAGGGACAGGCGGTAGCGACCCCACCCATCCCGGTACCGAGACAGGTATCGTGCGCGAAGATCACCCAGACTGGAACATTCAACAAGAATATGCCGAACAGTCTAGGGGACGACGCAGTCGTTGCAATAGGGCGCATGCGAGCGCTCCATCAAGTAGCGATGCGTCACACGAGTGTGTCCGATTCGAAGACGACAGAAAGCAACCTGAAGCCGCCGCGGCATTGGGGGATAGGTCCATGGGAACAGTCGCGGCGCAATGGCACGCAACTTTAAGTTTCCTTCGACCGTCTCCCATCTTCTTTGCCAAGCAGTCCGAAGAGCTGCCCGTATTCCTGCCATGTAGTCGGTGTGAGGAAGAGCGAAACGCTGGTCCAGGCGCAGAGTCCTCGCGGACTCTTTGGCGCCCTCATCGGCGCGCTCATTCCACGCAATTCCTACATGTCCAGGAACCCAGCAGAAGATAATCTCGACATCTGCCCGGCTCGCCAAAACTGTGGCGTCACGGAGATCGCGAACCAGGGGATGCGGAGATTCCAATGCCCCGAGAGCTCTCAGGGCGGTGTGAGTCGCTATAGATCACAATCCGGTCTCCGAACCGGGCACCTCGCGTAATCTCCCGAACCGAGTGGTATATTGCCACCAGCTCGGCAGTGAAGACAGACGCAGCGCCTGGTAGAGCCCCGCTGACTTCAAACAGAGGGGATACGGCGTGGAAGCCGACCCCCTCTTGGGACATGGAGCCATCCGTATACACTGGCACGGTTCCAGCGTGACACGATGTGTGCTCCAAAAATGTCGAACGCAATACTCCCGGCGCAGTACAAGCTTTGGGAGCAGATGCGTGGCGACAAATAGCCAAATGTGGTAACCTCCAGGGTGGTGTCCTGGGCAAAACCAGGGGCGCCACCGGCCCGAGAGCGATATCTACCTCTCGAAGGGGTTTCCTGGCCCTAAACCCAAAGGGCTTAGGGTATGACTGGCGTCTCTCGACGGCATAGGCACCATCGAGATCAGCTGCGGATGCAGTGAAAGCTGTTGGCGACTGAGGGAGGCGCCGGGTTCGCGCGTACAGTCGAGTGATACACTGCACGCGGCGCAGAGCGAGTGGCATCTCCCCAGAATCGACCAACAGGCTCTCAATGGGGGAAGTGCGGAAGGCACCGGTCGCAAGGCGAAGGCCGGTGTGGTGGATCGAATCCACTTTCCGCAATAAACGCTCGGCTGCGGATGCATAAAACTCGCATCCGTAGTCCAGCTTCGAACGAACAAAGTATCGATAAAAAAGTAAGGCAGTAGCCCTATCAGCGCCCCAAGCGCTGAACGTCACGGAACGGAGAATGTCCATGGCGCGGGTACAAGAGACCCTAAGGCTGCGAATATGACCCTCCCAGGTGAGGCGTCGGTCGAATACAAGACCAAGGAAACGGTGCGACTCAACCACATCCAGGCGCACCCCATTAAGAAACAAATCTGGGTCGGGGTGAAGCCGTGGATGGCGGCAGAAGAGCACCACCTTAGTCTTGGCCAAAGAAAACCAAAACCTGTGCGCTTCGGCATAGCGAGAGACGCGGCTCAATGCCTGTTGGAGTCGACGCTCCAGAGTTGGCATCTGTGCCACGCCAAAAAAGATCGAAAGGTCGTCCATGTAGAGCGTAGCGAGAACATCTTCCGGCAGCACCGAGGTGATGCCATTAATGCTCAGGGCAAAGAGTGTGACACTGAGGACACTTCCCTGCGGGACACCCTCTTCCTGCTCCTTTGGGCCGGAGAGGGCTCCCCTCACCCGTACGCGGAATCGACGATCTCGCAAAAATTAAGATATAAAAATTGGGAGGCGTCCCCTCGCCCCCATCGTGTGGAGAGTCTCCATGATACCGTATCGCCATGCGGTATCATAGGCCTTCTCCAGATCCAAAAACACCTTGGCATAGTGCTGTCTACGAAGGAAGGCCTCGCAGACGGCATTTTCCATTCGGAGCAGAGCATCCGACGTGGAGTGGAGTTTGCGGAAGCCGCACTGTGCAGAAGACAGATGGCCTTCGCTGTCCAGGAAAAAGGCTAATCTAACATTTACCAATTTCTCCATTAACTTGCACACGCAAGAGGTTAGAGAGATTGGGCGGAAACCGGTCGGAGTAGAGTGATCTTTCCCCGGTTTGCGAAAGGCAAGCACAGTAGCGATTCGCCAGGAGTCTGGGAGAAGACCTTCCACCCAGATCCTGTTGAACAAATCTAACAGAAAGGCCATGCCTTGCTCACCTAGATGTCGAAGCATGGCGTACGGGACATCGTCCGGACCATGGGTGGTGTCCGCGCACGAAGCGAGAGCGCAACGCAACTCGCTTACAGTAAACTTGTCGTTGAAGGGTTCTCCGCCTCTGGAGGTAAAGTCCAGCCAGCGGCCTTCCGCGACATCACGACGTGCATTGAATGCTGGCGGAGCAGCATCACGGATAGAGAATGCAGAAAAAAAGGTCGCGAAGGATTCCGCCACGGACGCGGGGTCCGAGATTGCGGTCCCATTCTCCTGGAGAACGGGAGGGGGGTCCTGCGAGAACTTGCCCCAAATCCTTTTGACTCGCTTCCCCACCTCAGCTAAATGGGTCTTCCCGTTAAGTGAAGACACGTATGCCCGCCAAGAAGAGCATCGGGCGTGCTTCGAAATATACCGGAACCTAGCCCTAGCCCGACGAAATTCAGTGACAGTGAAATCGTTCGGGTGGCGCTTATAGCGCATGTAGGCATAACGCTTCAGTTTCAGGGCCGTCTCACACTCGGCCGACCACCATGGGAGTGGTCGGCGTGCAAAATGGCCAGACTTCCTAGAAATAGTAGTCAGGCCCACGGCGATGAGGTTGCCAGAGAAGAACTCAACGGCCTCATCTACCGACCTAAACTCCTTGACTGAGATAGAGAATTCAGTCATTTCCTGAAATGCAGGCCACCGCGCCCGCGCCAAGCACCACCGAGGTAGTCTCTCAGGCGGCTGTTGCCCTGAAAATGATATTTGAATGGAGAAGTGATCACTACCATGGAGGTCATCGACCCCCCCTCAATCAAAATCAGGCTGTGCATCCGAAGAGCACAAAGATAGGTCAAGGCAAGAAAATAAAGCGGTTCTCGGACAGTGATGCGTAAACTCATCCACGTTTAGGACACCCATCTCAAGCTCTTCGATCAGATCGGCAAGGACTTGTCCCCTGGGATTTATGGAGTAATCTCCCCAGAGAGGATCTCTGCCGTTCAGATCTCCAAGCAAGAGATAAGGCCTCGGCAACCGTGCCACGACGCGGCGGAAGTCCCCCGCGTAGAAGTCAGCTGACGGTGGAATGTAAGCAGAAATGATAGTATACCTCCTATCCAGGTGCAGCTGCACAGCCACTGCCTGAAAGGAGGTATCTAAAGAAAAAGGAAGAACGGAGACATCATGCCGGGTGTAAACCGCGCATCCCCAAGCTCGGCCATCCCGCGGTGGTGGGGTCGCAAGACCCTTGTACCCCGGGAGGGCGGGCAGGGGGCACGCGCCTAGCATGTTCTCCTGCAAAAAGATAGCTAACGGGAAGCGGGACGAGACGAGCCTTCGCAGCTCCTCCCAGTTGGCCTGGAGTCCACGGCAATTCCATTGAAGGAATATGCCCTCCAGGCCTAGCTCGGAGGAGACGCGGGGGCGCTCCTCGAACTGAAGACCCTCACGGGAATGGCTGTACGCTTCCCGGGGGCAGAACCCCGGGCGCTGTTGGCTGGACAAAGCGCTGGAGGCGCTGTCGCCTTCGAGGACTTATTGGGGGAGGTTGGGCTCGCCATGCGAGTCTTTTGCTCCCTCCGCCTCGAAACCTTAGGCGGGCGCTGCGGCTTCGTAGGCGGGGGGCCCTCTTTTCGAGGAACCACCGTCTTCGAGCCACTCGCTCCACCTCGGGGCGTGGGCGAAGAAGCCGAAGCTCCTTTGTTGCTGTCCTCCTTTCGGGGGACAGCTTTAGGAACCCCCGAAGATGGCCTAGCGACCATCTTCAGGGATGTTGCCTCCTGTGAGTCTAACGACTCGGTGGAGGCGCGTCGCCGTTTCGCCTTGCGGAAAACAGTCACGCTGGGGAAAGAGGGGGGAGCCCTGATTTTAGCCGGGGCTGGGTATGAACCCTCTTTGCCGCCAGCTTTACCAGGGGAGCGCCCGGGTTGGGTAGAGCCCGCAGAAGGGCTCCGAATGGGCGCGGAAACAACCGTGCTCGTTGGCCTGGATGGGCGAGGAGCAGAGGGTGCCTTTCTAGCTACTGAGGCATATGACGTCCCAGGCAGAGCTGGGCGCGCCAGGACCAAGTCCTTAGCCTCGCGGAATGAGATTCTATCCTGGGTCTGAACGGCCAGGATTTTTTTCTCTAGGAGATATGCACCACATTGCTTCGAAGAAGCAGGGCGCGGCTCTCAGCAATTGACACACTTGGCCACACACGATTTGGACTTATCGTGTGCGACCGTGGAGCAATTTACACATACTTCGGGTGACCCCGACTTTGCACGTCTACATGAGACATTCGTATGGCCGAAGCGGTGACAGTTATAGCACCGCCGCGGAAGTCGCACGAATGCCTTCACGCGGTAGCGGTACCAACCGGCACGCACCGACTCAGGGAGCTTGTCACAGTCGAACGTGACGAAGAGTGTAGGGGTGGGTCTCGAGACCCCTCCCTGTTTTCTCATCACACGTTCGACCTTGACCGCCCCATGGTAGGCCACCTCTAGGGTGATGTACTCAATGGAGTAGTCAACGAGTTCCCTCGCATAAACTACTCCTTTTAGAAAGTTCATGGTAGAGTTCGGCGTCACATTCACCGGGGTGCCATGAAGTGTCCGAAGAGCACTTATCTTGGCCGCCTCGGCGGGATTCGCCGCATTCGCCAGAAGGCTCCCGTCCGAGAAAAGGGTCACCTTCGGCTCTCTACCAATTGCACTAGTTAATCCTCTCCTCTGATGGATCATGTTGCCCTTGGACAACATGGTGCTATCAGTGGAGTGAATAACGAGGAAGCGTTTGAAGCCAGCGGGCTCGAAAACGCCAGGTAACCTCTGAATGAGGGGCCCCGATGTCATCGAGGCTCCGCCCTGTGCACTCTTGGTCTTAGTCAGGGGCTCCGCACACGGGAGGGTAGAGGGGCTGGATGTGCCGATCTTGGCTTGGTCGCCTACCAAAGTGGCAGCAGACCTATCCGTCCCCGCAGCCCCCACGGATGGAGAGGAGCCCCGAGTCTTTTTCGTC